>JAPMAE010003434.1:0-12612 GCA_036584705.1 Rhyacophila sp. 25_7
CAAATTAAAAATAAATTTAATTAAATAAATAAATACCTTATATATAAGATTTTAATTTCAATGCCTCAGATAGGTTTTTTCTTCTAGTTTAATCATAGAAAAGACTGTAGGTTATTGTAAAACCTTTCAAAATTCTGATGATTCGGGTGAATTTGTAAAAGCTATTTAAACCTTTTCGAGATAGTGTCAACGAGAAGAGTCTCTAAAAACCTTTTTAAGCGCCAAGAAAAAAAATCACATTAGTTCAAAGAAATAAAACTTACTACTTTAAGCTCCGTATATAACCATAATAATTCCTGTTTTATATAATAATATTGAATAGTGGAATATTTTATAATATACATAGAAATACTCTAATTTTTAGTAACCCTTACCAATCGAATGAAATATAAATATAAAAGCTATGTTTATCTAAAAACTTTAGAATTGAGTTTAATACTGTAATAATGTTAACACTTTTGTACTTCCTGATTATAAACTGTTGTACTAATGTTGTCATTGTTTTATTTTTTCAATTTTCAGTTTTGTAGATTGATGAATATATATAAATAAATATAATATATAAAAAAACATTAACAAAATGAATACAAATATTAATACATGTGTTTATATAATTATGTTGAATGTTGATTTTATTGGTTAAAAAACTCTCATCTGAATCTTCTTTTACTATTGTTTTTATTGACATAATTGCTAAACATACTACCAATTTAATTTGCTGTTTCAATTTTACTAATCATATTTCTCAAATTTTCCGTTGCTTAAACAAAATATTTCTTGATTGTAAATAACTATATCGTCGATATACTGGCAGAAGGGGTGACCATACAAAGCCGCGCTGACAAAGCCGTGATAGCAAAGCCGCGCCGATAAAGCCGTGAATTAAAAATAAATAAAAGGCATAAATATTTGTTAATATTATAATATTAAAATGAAAAAAAAAAAAATATAAACATAAAAAATAAGAACATGAATGAAAGGGAATCGGCAAAGAGAGATTATTTTGTTTGAATAATACACAAAATAAAATAAAAAATGACAGTTTCAAGATTCAAAGAAATGAGAGTGTAAATTTCTAAATAATGTCCCAAATTTCTTAAATATTCTAATTTATCCATATTACCATATAAAGCCATTAATGGTTGCAGTTTTTCATTTAATTTGACATATTTACATTTTGAAGCATTTGATTTTATAATTTTGATTCGCGCGGCAATGTCTACGTGGCTTTGTCATCGCGGTTTTGTCGGGGTGCCAGCAGAAAGCATTGAGTAAAAAAAGACTGTTTTGAGAAAATTGACTTTTATAATTTTAGTCGTTCACACACATTTAACGATAATATGTAAGGGCAACCGGGACTGTAAGTCTTCTTGACGTTTTTGTCCACAATTAGAATACACTCTTAATCTAATCAGCCAAAAAATTCTTGATCAAGTTAATGTGTATTATCAGTAATGAAATACTCAATATTGACTTAATAGATAGTGGGATTTTAATATTATAGAAAAAGTTCAGTGAATCTGGCTAAGCTTATACCAGATGATGGAACGTGCAAAAATCTATAGTAAAAATGGTAATTTTTTGACTTAATGCCTTTTGCCAGTATACAGATGACATATATTTTAAATTTCGTTTTATAAAATATACATTCATTGTCATTTTGAATAAATGATAAAAATGCCCATCGCTTAGCCAGAAAAATTATCACACGAATAAATCTGAAAGAATTATGAATAAGTGACTAAGCCGAATTTTGTAATAAATTGACTAAATGCACCATGAATCTGGTATTGGCTTCATACGTCGTGTGAATAAGTGCCTAACTCGTGGAGCCAATCAGAAAAAATTGAGATCATTGGCCACATGAGTTAGGCACATATTCAAAATTCTTACAGAAATATTGTATTAACATATATCTGTATAAAATATTGCATTAACATATAATTAGATACCTGTGATATGATTAACATTATCTAATAGTGACAATGATACATTTATTTTATAATAAAAATTGATGAATAAGTTCAAATTTAAAAATCACGGAGAATAATTCCCGTACAGATTTTTAATACTGACGTAAAAAAAGTCGTTAAAAGAAGATTAGGGCCTTTTGACAGTTTTACTACCCTGAAAATTCAGACGTTTTAGTCTTCTCACCGTGTGTCACAATGATGAATAATCCATTCTCATCTTTGGGGTGGATGCCATCCTTTAACGGTTTTTGCTTGCATTGACTCTGAGACTGTTCTCGGTTGACCTGTTACGGACCTCATATTTTCTCTTGTCAAATGAATCATGCGCATTCAACGAGTTAATATCACTTTTACAATACTATTACTAACAACTCGTTTATAAATAAATAATTAACGATTGACTTAACATACTTTATTTTATTGTATACGTTATAGATGCATTAATATATTGATTGTATGCATAACTATGTTTCATCAAACTCAAGCAATAATATAAAATACTACTTAATACTAACATTAAATTTATTTTACTTGGAAAAAATACTATCTTACAAGTTCTTAAATAAATTATAAACAAAGTATGTATTACTATAGAAATATGTTTGTGTAAATTGTTTGAAAAAAAAAAAAAAAAATTCATTACACAATAGTAATAATTTTACACAGATGTAAGCTTACCCTCATATAAAAACAACGTAAACAGAGCACCTAACTGACAAGCTAAGGGTCACGTCTTCAAATCTCATATCTGGCATAAATTACACATTTTTTTCATACGCATTTATTTGATCAAGTCATGATCAAAATTGGTTGACCTGTTAATTCATAATGATCACTCAACAAAAAAAAAAAAAACTTTACATATCGAAAAATATGCTCAGATTTAGAGCGGGTATAATTGAAAAAATATGATTTATTTATTGTCAAATATGTTTATCTTAATCAAATGTTACTTAATATTTAACCACATTTAACTTGTTACAATTAGATTAAAGTCTCATTTAATATTTATTTATTATTAATTAATCGTTTTTTAAATAACAAACATTTTATTAGACTCTTGTAGTAATAATCTAACAAATAGAACTTAATCATACAATAAAAAAATAGTGTTGTAAGACAAATGTCGTAGTTATTATAACGTTATTGGACAACATAAATATAAATATTGTTTTTATAACATTATATGCAGTCATTTATTACGTGAGATTATTATTATTATTAACAAAATTATATTTTGTATTTCATAATAATAAAAAAATCACTCAGTGGACATATAAGTTTTGATTCCGTGGGTTGTAAGTTTGATTGCGTAGCTGCTCTTTCAGATATTTTTGTATAGATGTACTATTTGTAAGCAACTATTAAGCTGAAAAACCAAAAGCTTAAAAAAATAGATATTTTAAAACACGATATATCTGGAAAAAAGAGATACTTTGTCAGCGTTTATTGTTAAACAATGAATCTGCGAGATTAGAAAAGTTTTTAAAAATATATATTAGTATAATCGATAAAAGTATTTAAGATTTTAGCATGATCTAACTTTTAATATTATTTTTTCATATCCATAATAATTTTTGTTCATGTTCAAGCATAAGCGGAGTGAGTGTAAAAATTGGTTCTATGAGTAACTGGGTCAATATTTTAACTCCACCTTCATGTATTTTTTCAGTTTCGAAATTCAAATTTATAACCTACGAGCAAATACATTGTACTTTCAAAATACTATTTAATAATTGATCAAAAATCTATTTTTACATAATTCTTTCTTTTAAATGAATTTGTACTGCACTGTAAAGTTATAATATTTGCAAAATATGAAATGCGCAATTTTAGATTATTGTTTAACTAAGATTATTTATACCATTTACATATTGCGATTGACTCAATGTTGATATTATTATATATATAAATTGGCTGATATTCATAATATTTACTTATTGTGTATTTTAAAGTTATCAAAATTCTTAGTAAATGTCCAAAATTCTCTCTGATGGGGTAATTTTTTTTATTAAATACTTTCAAATAAATACCTGTGTATTTATCAATTATTAATACGTTTTTCACGGTACAAAATTTAATTCTACCTTGCCAAAAATAACATACTATTTTTTAATAATATACATTTCGATAACATAATTAGTCATTCATATTTGAATTTTATCCAGATATACAATGTTACTATGTATACAAAATAACATCTTTTTAAATAATAACGCTATAATACAAGTAAATTTTCATTTTTCAAGCAAAATTTATATATAACCTTATAAATATAATCGAACAATTTGTTATATAAATCAATGTTACTAAATACATAAATTATTTTCACTTTATAGACTTTCGTTTTATATTTTTCACGAATCATTTATGTAAAAATCTAATATATCTTTATGTTCTAAAAAAAAAATTTTTTTTATAAAATATTTTTTATGTTCCTCAGTATTTTCAAGTATTTTATTAAAAATTAATTACAAAGGATTAAATTTGAATAAAATGTTTTTTTTTTGACAAGAAAAATTATTTATATAATATTTTTGTAAAAATATATAAAACAAATTGACATCAACTTCAACAAATTTAATTATATTCAGCATTGTTCAATAAATATGATACAAAAATAAGTTAGTGAAAAATACGGTATAAAATGATAAATTTATTAAACCGGAGTAATTTCTGATGTTGATAAATATATTTTATTTTGAATTGTTTGCTATTGAAAGTAAATATTTTTATTTGTAATATAAAATAATAAAACATAATAATTTCAATATTTGTAATTACATACTCATATATATTTAATTTGCAATACATTTTAGATAAAAATTATTGATAATTAATTATGTTGAATATTTTAAGATTTTTTTAGCTTTCATATAATTTTTTTTCAATTAGATATAACAAAGGTTGGGTTCTATCAATTCATAGTTAAGGCACTGAGTAATTTATTCCGATATATTCTTATATTTCTTGTATGTTTTACTTACCACATTATCAGTATTTAATGCTATCGGGTTTTCTTTCTCAGTTGAACTTCCACTACATGTCGTTAAAACAGCCAATAAAACGACAGGCAAAAAATAAAACCCTTTCATATTGTTGAACTTTTTTGCTACTTTGATTCACAAAACAAAAACAAAACTTTTCCGCCCGCTTTTTCTTAGTGAAGAAAATATATAAATATAAATAAAATCTCCTTTTTATCTAAATAAAACCACACGAGAGCATAGCCGTTAACTAAATGCAGTTTGATTCCAAGATTGATGCACCTTTTATACGTAGTGCAATTGCATTTCCATAGTACCGGTCGTTTCTTAGATATGATCGCTTAAGTAGGTATGGACGAGTCACTGTCATGAATCGCGAACTAGACATCATGTTAAGAGGAATCTTTCATTAAGGAGACATGTAGTAATATTAATTTGAAAAAAAAAATCATAATTTATTTAAAATATGGTAGTGACATTTTATCGCGAAAACTTTACTATTTATCTGACTATATATAGAATAGTTGTAAAATGAAATATATTACAATTTATTTCAGTGTTAGATTATTAAGTTCTATAATATATAATTGGCGCTGTTTTGTAATAGCGAATCATGGTACCTTAAAAATTTTAAAAATAGCCGCCAACTGAGCTTCGAAAACAGATGCTTGTGGCAAATTTTGAGAATGCGGTGGTATGCCTATACGCGAAATGAAATGGTAAGGAAACAGACCATGCAGCTTCTCATCACATCTAAAGTGAAGATAAAGCATTGAACTTGGCTTGGTCATGTGTTAAGAATATCTGAATCACATCTTAGCAGAGCATGCCTCTTCTTCAAGCCAACCAGAATCCGTTGTCTTGGGAGACCGCTGAATACCAAATACATGATGTATTCGGTGGAGTTACGGAACGCTGGCATAATATGAGAGAATTCATGAAATCTGGCCAGTAACTATAACTCATGGAAGCAACATGTGATATCCATATACTCCGGCTAAGGAGCGTGTCATGTATAAAGAAGAAAAACATTTTTAAATGGGTCCTATTGTAATAGGCGTCTAAAAGTATAAAATTCTTATTCGTATTAAAAAAATACATAAAAAGTAGCGGTTATTCTAAAAATGTATGAATGTTAAAAAAAACTTAATGTAAAACTAATATAGATCAGATATCGAATATGATATATAATGTTCAGAAAATCATAAATTACATTATGACAAAAAAAAAATTTCAAGTATAAAACATATTATTATCCGACAACATTTTTACGTAAAATATGTATATAAATGAAAATATCTACTTAAATGTTAAATGTGAATATATTTTTATATCTCAATATTTTTTTACATAATACATAGTATTGTAAAATTACCTATTATATATTGTCATATAGTTTGATAATAAATAATTATCATATAATTAAATGAAATGTCTTCTTGTTGACAAGCTTCCTCTTGATTACATGCTAAGTAATAGACACGTATGTGTGATAATGCTTTTCAATAACGTAAATTGTAGATTCTGTCATGTATATATTTGCTTTTTACTCAGTAATTCGTATGACAAAATATATCAAGTAAACATTGAAAAAATAACTATTTCTCTTTAATAAAAAGTTTAGTTTTGTATTTTGATGCATTTCAGACAAAAAAACTAAACAAATGATTGATTTTATATTATTTTATAAAAAAATCAATAATAATATTAAGTACTTTTTAAAATATTGTCTGTCATTTTTTTAAATAAATATTTCAAAGGCATAATAAAAATATTAACATATTTTATTTCTCTCTATAACACTTAAGGATAATTGTTGATATTTAAAAAATAAATAATCGATAATTTATAAGTATGAAATCTAAGATTAATAACCAGTTGCAATTTGGTTTACTTTCGAAGAACCGGTGTAAAATTGACTCATTTTCTATTTGTCAGGATATGTTTAAATGAAAGCTGTTTTCAAATATTTTGAATTATGTTTATTATATCAATTAAATCGTAATGTTAACGTTTGTATTATAATGGCCGGTATGTAAATATTTTAAAATATTGTTAATATAACTATTTTGTTTTTAAATATTATAAATTTGAATATAAAATATGTTATCAATTACATCTTTTATACATAATTTATTTTATATTTAAAGCTATAAATATTAGCTAAAAATATTTAAACGCAGAAAATGTAATAAAAAAAACTTTAATTATGTATGAAAAAAATAATTTATTAGTACTTAATAAACAATTTTCAAACAAAATTTAATAAGTTAAGAGGAAGAGTAACTTTTTAACTAATTTTTAAACATGGCATTTAAAATTATGAAAACTGTTATTGGAATATTAATAAACTATATGCATTATTATTTAATAAAAGAGTACATTTACACATGCGATATACAAACATTATAATGAAACAAAAAAGCAGATATTTTAAATTTATTTATTAAGTAAAATATTCAATTAGGAGAAAGCTTAGCACATATATAACACTTAAGTAACTAACTATCTTAAAACATAAAGATATCTACTAAAAATAAATATTTCTAGTAAACATTTTTTTATAACTTTTTCAACATAATATAATAGTGAGAGAAAAGTTTTTCATCTATACTTATACTTATATTGTATATATTGCTACGATAACAACGAATTATACGTGACCTGTCATAGAAATGAAATATACACGTTACCATTAGTCTTCATACTGTAAAAAAATCGTGAATACAATAAATTTGTTTTTTTGGATTCCAAAATGATACATATAGTTTAATATAAGTTTAAAACAGATCAGTCAATAGTGAGGAACATTTTTTCAAAATTAAACTTTACTCATAGTTACTTGTATAGGATTATATTTATTCAAATATCAGTGTTTATGTTAGAGTAACCGATGTATTTATGACTGCCACCAAAGTAACAAAAATATTTGTTTTGTCTTTTTCAAATATTCATATAAATTAATATGAGCATCGATTAATCGTGTTCAAATTTGCTACTACACGTTGAATTCATAAATAACCATTAATTGTATGCCAAAAACGTAGATTATATTGACACAAAAAACTATACTAAGTATTTGATTAACTATTTAAATAGTTGTCATAATTGATTTGTAGAAAACATGTATAAAACAATGTGTTTTATACGACATTATTATAATTTTTAATAAATTTGGAGTATATTTCCGAAAATTGAGTTGTAAAAAGTGCTCTTTTATCTGTTATTCAACAAATCAACAATGGGAAAATTGCATGAGGTGAATTTCAAATTGGTGCGTTATCCGCTATGTTACCATACGATTTTTTTATATTAACTTTCATGAATATGAAAAATACATAATTTAATAGAAATATATTTTCATTGTATCAAAATTTTATCACTTTATATATTGTATATTTTAATGAAACATATTTTTTCAGCAAGACAAAAAAAAATGTCAAATCGATCATTTTTTATGCAGATTCTTGAGAGTGTAATGAAAAAATCTTTCACACAAATATATATTACTTTGTACAAACATCCACATGAATATATTGAATCAAATTAAAGGATATATTTTTTTATTATTTTTTAGTTTCAATAGTGGGTGATGTGAATGTGATATTATGATGAATTTGTATACATATGTATATTATTTTATCGTAGTTCCTACAGAATGAAGCTTACTTCTTCTTAAGGAAGTTACCTTACCTATTCTACTGACCGCTTAAATGTCGTTGTAAAAGTTGAAATAACGACATTCCTCTATATTCTCTTGGGTCGTATCATATAACCAATGAACCAAATTCATTATCCACTAGCTTTAACCACTAACTGGTGCATCTTTATATAATTTTGTTTGATTATTTAAACAAGTGATACTATAAAAAAATCTTAATTTTAGCATAAATCATTAATTTCAGTATTAATTAAATACTATCATCGCTCAATAATCATACAACCAAAATAACTTAAAAAAATAATTACTTTGATTTATTTGATGAACTATTAGAAAACACTATGTTCTATGTAATATCTTCTTTCTTTTAACTATATCCTCTCCGAAAAGAAGCATATGGATCTTCATAATATGAAGATTGTTTTTGACAGATTTTTTACGAGTAATTGTGACATTTTTGCTCAACCAATTTGGTCCATGTCGCGGGTTCGAGGCCCGTGCTGGTCGCAAATTTTACAAATGATTATTCTTTGTATTGTAGCCAGGACACAAACCCGAAGCGGTTGAGCTAATAATTAAGAACTATTACTCGTAAAAAAATAATGTTAAGAAATTCTTCATCCTGTGAAGATCCCATATGGTCCATCTCGGAGCGTATAGAAATTTTAAAAAAATTGGTCCATGTCCTCATTTCGAATGCACATGAAAAACGTACACAATTTTTGCCGGGTCCGGGATACGATTCCTAGACCCTCGACTCGTGAGTCGAATGCTCTATCCACTCACCTACGAGGGAGATACATACCGAGTTAATATTAATAACATATCCAATATTTTAACCAATTCAATAAATAGTGTATTATTAATTCATTAACATCGTTTAAAATATATTTTATTAAAATTACGGGTTTTTATAATATAAGCAAACAGTATTTAGTAAAGTAACAAAAACATAAAACGAAATTGTTATTTATGAGAATTTTGAGGGAAAATGCAAAGCTTATTCAATAAAATCGGCTTGTTCAACGATAAGATACAATATGGAAAATACGTAATAAATTCATTAGTATTAATGCTGAATACAGCCAACGCGTTCATTTGTGGGTTGATGAATAAGATCATAGATTATATCCTATAAATTAAGTGACGCTCTATCTATCTTTGGTATTAAAATGTTTGCATTGTTATGCATCAATGAACTACAACTATTCAATAATTCATTTTGAATAACATACAATATTGAACAGTAGTTATCAAAAACTGATCGACAGGAACAATAGAATTACTTTACTGACAAGATTGCCTAAGACGATAAAAGTTAACACGTTTTCTTGAAAAATTAGTAATAGAATTTTTTAAAGGACCATATTTAAAAATATTTTGGAATTTTATTAGTTTATAAAAATATTTATTTTTTATTTTAAAGTATTTACAAGTAATGAGTATTCTAATCTTTCAAGTGCATGAATAAATGAATCTATAAGTAGAATATATAATAGTTATGAATAGAAAAACATAACTTGAAATTTTATTTGCTCTTATAAATATATTTGCAATTAACGCACATATTTTACACTCAATACGGATAATTGCTGTATTTTAGTGAAATTCGTAATACAATACTAAATTATGGGGTGCTATTCAAAGCTATAAATATTAGAAATAATTATACATATTTCTCACCTAATTGGATACTAGTTGCAGTATATATCTAAAATACTGTTGCTGCTATATATTCTTCTCTTTAAATATATATAACTTTCTTATTCGTAATGTTAAGTTCTTCAGTGACAAGAATAATATAGAAAAAATATTCGACGTATTATTAGATATTTAGGTATATAATATTTTATTATTCTAATATAAAATATAACATCAATAATACAAGTTTAAGGTATAAAAGATTTATTTAAATAGTTGCATAAATATACAATAAATAATACATCAAAAACATAACCTCGATAAAAAATAGTATGATAAAATGTTTTTTAAAAATATATTATATAACGTGAAACCATTTCGGTAGCTAATAATAACTGAAATAGAATAAAATGGTTTGGTATGAGATGGCTTAAAGGCGTATTATGAGCCAATGTGGAACCAAACTTAACTTAGGTGAATATATCTTTTGAGTGTATAATATTATTTGTGGAATTTCTCTGGAAAATTTGAATTATCATTCTGCTTGGCATTATGCAGAGTTAGAGATTCTACTCTGTCAAAAACACGCGTTGACAAATCTTTTAATAAACTACATACAATAAATTAATCAAAAGTAACTAAAATTCACTGGATTTATATATATATATATAGATAAAACTAAATTGTGTTAAACATTTTTATCTATATTCACTTTCAGTTCTTTGGAATTTCTATATTCTCCCTGATTCCAACCTTGATAAGCAATTTGTTGAGCTCCATCTTCTCTAAATGCTACTGATCCTCCAGCTTGTTCCCTCCCATAATATCCATAATTTTGATGATGATGCTGGTTATAAGTGTCAGCATAGTTATGGACGCCTAATCCTGCAGGGGAGTATTGAGGACCGTTCGTGTAGTAGTTATTATGGCCAAATCCTCCATACTGTGAGTTCAAGTTTGGTTTGCACAATTTGAAGTAACCAATAACCCCTAAAAATGTGTTCCATTGATATATATTTATAAACTATATCATATTTACATTAAACTGATATGAATTAAAGTAAATATAAAAAAAATAGATATAAATGTTCAAAGAATTATTATAACAATAAGATTTTTTCTGTTATTATAAAATCACTTTACAATATAATAAATATAAACATATTCCTATTTATATATATATATATATGTTCAATTAGATTTTCTAAACTAATTTTTACCTGGAATTACCAACGCAAGGAAGCCCAATAGTTTTTTGAAACTGGCAAGGCCCAAAATGAGAGGAAGGAAAAGCAATAGTTTCAGCTTAAATAACTTCAGAATCAAAAGCATGGGAATGAACAATTTTTTTAGTTGATTTCGCTCTGAAAAAATATCAATTAATCAATAACATTTTATTGTAAATTAGTAGTAATGTAAAATTTTAAAAAGAATTGAAAAATATATGTAGGTTATTTAAAATAGATATTAATAAATAACATGGTAAATTTATTTTAAACAATAAGTAATATTAAAAATTCATACGATGAATTCAAATTTAAAACGTTTATTTATGTGTATTTTACATCAATAAATAAATAAAAATAGTTATCAAAGTGAATGACAATTATTGTCATTTGTAAAAAAAACTTTAAGAAAATACATGTATATGCTCCATTTATAAGCGGATTAGAAAAAAATTAAATGTTGAGAGGGTCAAGTATTTCCATTGCAGTTGAATTATACTATATCATGAAACTTTGTACTTAACAAAAAAATATTTTAAAATGTTAAAACATCGATTAAAATGCATTTTTATAACCACATTTCTTGTTTCAAGGAGTATATTATATTATAATTTTTCAAATTTTTAGTTTTAAGAATAGATTTTACAGTTACCGTAAGATTCGTAAAATTTAATTTATAAATTATTGAAAGTAGTAATAAATAATTGAAAATATTATTTATACAGAATAAATACCATAGGTGAGTCTAGTCTAAGCTAGTCAATAGTTTAAAAAGATTTTTTTATGTTATGAGTATGTTGTCATAGAATATACAGATAAATCAATATTGTTGAATTTTCTTACTAAACAATGGAGCTTTTTTGTCTTCAAGAACATCAATTTCCTCTGCAATTTCATTGATAAATCTAGGCGAGTATCTTCCACCTTCGCTGTGACCATTATCGATATCGATTTCAAATGCCGAGGATTTTAAAAATCTGAAACATAAATTAATTTATATTTGTTACAAGGAACAAACACACTAAAACTCGATTTGTTGAAATCTTTAATTAAAAACAAATTTTGTATTAACTGTTTAATTCAAAACTACTCAATATATACACTTAAACTTATTAATAAAGATC
>JAPMAE010003438.1:1813-15358 GCA_036584705.1 Rhyacophila sp. 25_7
GCGACGAAAATATTATTGGTGTTATGATGAATGTTGTAAATTTTCTTAGTATATGCAATAAATAGTGATAAGATTCCATAAATGTGCGTATTATAGATATTATAATACGTACTTTGTCAAAATTGATAAGAAATTAAATAAAAAATGTTCAAATGTTCATCCAATACGAAGAAATATAATATATTGACTATCGATTATAGATTTTGGTAATAATACCAGAATTCCTTGAAAGTTTCAAGTGCTAATATTCACTCGATTAAAAACGAGTCATAACCTAAAATATACGTAGCCAGAAATTACAAGAAAAAATAGTAAGTCATCAATCATATAAGAGTCATGCTTGATAAAAATGGTTAAGAATTCATTATGTCGAATTCACACTAACTTCCAAACAATATATATATAAAATAAATTTAAAAAAAACTATCTTTACAACTCGCAACAATTAAAAAAAAAAATAAGCGTAATGAATCCTTGCCACATTGGAATTTTATCTCGAGAAGTCAATCATCAAGCGCTGGCAGAGTTTTAAGATAGTATTTTTATAAAACGAAATGCGTCTTGAAAAATATCTTTGATCCAGTTTAAAAATGGCAATGCAACATTGTGTCAGCGATGAAAATGGATAAGTATGATTGTTATTTTATCTTGGTCGTCCTATCTGGAGTCTTTAAGTGGAGACGTTTACCTAGCAGAATGCGTACGGTGTTCCATGAAATTGATGAACTATACATAAATGTTTCAAAGAGAGTAGTGAATTCAATTTTATTGAAAAATTCGTGTTGTTCCATTGAATGCGCAATATAATTTATCACACTTTGTTAGAAAAATAATGAACAAATAGCAAAAATGCTACAAAAGAAACTGAGGAAATTATAAGTTTGATATTTTGAACTGTTCACAAACTACTACGAACTGTTATTTATTTTAAATCATAGATCCTCATCACAATAAAAAAAATGGTAAAATTTGTCGTCCTTAGTACGAGTAGATGAGTGGACAGTAATTTCATCTGAAAAAGGAAGGGAACCCTTTGGCAGATTGGATTACGCTCTTTATTCGTTATATATAAAGCCCTAAATTGTACATGCTTTATCATGTGTATTTCAAACTTTGACATGGATCAAATTGGTTGAGTAAATAATCGACAGTAATTACTTGCGAAAAATCTTTGAGAGCAATTTTTGGATTGAGAAAATATAAATGCTTTATTTTAGAGTATATTTGATTAAAAAAACTAATGCCACTTGAAGAAATTTGAAATAATATTGACAAAAATTTACTCGTTTGTTTAAATGGCCCACGTATTATAAAATGTACGTACATAAATATATTATAATGTAATGTAACCTACTACTTTCTATGTATGAGACTATATATACCCGTATTTGTTTTAAAAAATACTCAGAACTTTGATAATATTATATATGGTCGTATTAATTATTGATGTATAAGATGGATACGATAAATGCATGATTATATTATTTATTCCTATCTAAAATCTGATGACATGCTGATATGTAAATTATAATTAAGTAAATAAATTATGTTTTTTTATAGAGTGAAGTGAATATATTTGTGAAAACAAAAATATTATATCACACTTTCAAAGCAACTAAATTATGCATAGGATTCTTTTAATTAACAAATTAATAATCGAATCTTCGAGATTCTGATTAATCACGATGAAACGAATAGTCTTTATTGAATAAATATTGATTTTGAATTCGTTGACATTTTCACCGACAACATAAGCATGTGACTAGTTTCCATCGTTAAAAAGCATGTATTCAAAATATTATGAATATTTACGTATTTTAATAGACCTCTCTTGCAATGGTCAGATTGGTAAGATAAATGCATGAACACAAGGTTTGCGACGGGAGAAGCAAATAATATATATGAAACTAATTATTTTGCACTTCCTACGTTTTGCTAGAGCACGATGCGCTTCTTCTCGCTTTGTTAGTAGGCCTTACTGCAAATGCAATTATTTTTCCAAGCTTTATAGGTACACCCAATCAAAGTGAGCTGTGATTCGAGGAATAAAGAATAATAAAAAAATATATACAAAATCTATGTTATAATGATAAATTTTTTATAAAAATATATCTCACAAAATAGTTACATTATTTATACGCATATACGTATACTTAAAGTACGAGTATATATAAGTATTCTTTTTTGTATGATGTATTTAGAGCTTTATTATATACTTTTTTTACATATTTATGTATTTGATCGTATGTAAATAAGAACATCTGAAAACTATTATTTGTCAAATTTATGATCATATTGTTAAATTAATTTTGATATACGTGTATGATTTCAATTGAAGAAAAAACTACTAACTAATATATATTCATGCTGTATAAAGCATTTCAACAATTAATGAACAAAATTGAACATGTTTATATATATAAACATAAATGAATTTTAATTTGATTAGATTTCCACGTAATAAAAATTACATTATATAAGATTTTTATGTAATTATCATCACAAAATATCCAGTTTACAGAAAAAAAACCATTTATACTTGAAATAAAAAATGTAAAAATATTCATTTCCACAGCAGATATTGATTGTAAACTACAAATTTTCTAAAATGAACATATTTTACAAAGTTAGTGAAAAAATAATTTACAGTATTTACGTAACGTCCAAGAAAATTGTATCAATTTTAAATAGATAACATTATATCGACAAACATATAAGTGCAATTAATATTATAGATGTCAACATTCGTGAAAATGATCACAATTTGTGAGTTCTCACATAGCGGCGTGCATGACAAGTAGTTTAATGGAAATGCGTACTTTCGTTTGAAACAGAATACTAAATAACTTCGGTTTATGAGATTTTAATGTGCGGAATTGACTTCAGTTGTGCCTCCTGAGAAATTAAATCTAGCAAACAATAAATCAACAAACAACCCAAGAAAATTATCTAACTAACTTGATATACATATATATATTTGATATAATATACAGGATACAGAATTTTAATAATATACAAATAAATTATAGGATGGAATATAAGATTGTGTTTTACAAATTTCATAAAAAGTATTTAGACTAGAATATACTCATATACAGTGGAAAATTAGAGGCCTTTCTATATGGTATTTACTTAATATCTTATTCAATATGACCGATAATTCCATATAAAATGGTAATGATCAACAAGTGTCACATGCTCGTACTCTTTGTTTTTTTAATATAAACTTGATTTATATATTTCAATCATAAGGTTATTTATGATGCACGGTGTTATGACTATACGCGAAACGATGTAATAATGAAACAGGCCATGCAGCTCTCATCACATAGAAAGTTATGATAAGATTTGGAAATAGTTGTGCCACGTTAAATAAATTATACATTAAAACGGCAAAGTTATAGGATGCCAGCATGATATGGGTAGATGAAAGAAGATTAAACAGCTATAGAAATTCAGAAAAGTGATAAATGGTGTCAAAATGCTTGAAGAAAATATGGATGAATAGGAAGAGTAGCATGTAGGTATCCATGATATTTTGAATGAAACTTGATATATTAAATTTAAAAAAAGTTTATTAAACATTTACAGTGAATTCATGAAAGTGACTAAACTGACTGTCTTAAAAAAATGCTCGTAGATAATAAAACAAATATGCACAGTAAGAAGAATTAAATTTAAACGTACCATTAAAAATATTTAACACAACTGTAGTTTTTGTGGGTACATAGTTAAATATCTGAACTAGTCGTGCGCGTAAAAAGTATGAAAAGAAAACTGCTTTTTACGCCACGATTTTCACCAAGTCTTTCAAATACATTATTAAATACTACTTATTACATGCGAAATAGAAATGATCATCATTTGAGCAGACATTAGATTAAGCATTCTTGGTTTGATGTACTATGTATTGTAAATATTGTTATTTACAAAATTTAGTCAGATAAGGTTATTCAAAAATCGACTAAAATTGTGTTATATAAGGCCAATCAAAATATAGCGATATTTAATTACTGATTTGCATTTTTATTAAACATAATTCATACAGGAACTTTTAGATATGCCTGAAATGTGTACCGTACGGCTATTTATCATTCTTTCAGCGAAGATTATTTTCCGGACCAAAGTCTTTCCAAAAACGAAATTAACACAATTGTGAAAAAAGCGACATACAGAATACAGTCCACAGCCCGTTGTCATTTTTTGTTTAAACCAATTCATTCGATTCGGTCGTGATTCATTGATTCATCTTTGTGGATTTGTGTGAGATGGAATCTTGGAGTCAAAAGACCTACGCTCTACTAAGTAAGTCCTACCAAATGAGATTAGTATATTTTAGGTCAGTAGCGTATCGAAGGTTTTACGAGGATTAATGAAGAAAAAACGACGTTCTTCATACACCTGGATAAAAATGAGACGAATCTAAACTGTACTATAAGAAATTTGATTATGATGTATATTAATGAAATTTAATATAAATAGTCATATTGCTTTACGTATAATATTTTAAAAATATATTATAAGGATATTCACAAAACTTTTTATTTAAACATGCAGATTTTTTTTTTCGTAGTTATTGTTAAGCTATTTATTCTTGAATTACTTTTTATAACTTATAACATAGGATATTGTTTATCGTAATCATTTATAAATTAATGATTTCCCTAAATATAAATACTATAAATATTGTAAGATTTTAAGTTGTGTTACGTTTATATTTTGACGTCACTTTCGTAGGTGAGTGGATAGCGCGTCCGATTCACGAGTCGAGCATCTAGGGTTTAAACCCCGTAGCTAGAGAAAATTACATAGGTATTGTTTCATGTGCATTTGAAACCAGGACATGATTTCAATTGGTTGAGATAATGACTGACATTTATTACTCATAAAGAACTGTTACACCAATCTTCACAATGTGAAGATCCATATGCCTCGTTTCAAAGCGGATATGATTAAAAGAATAAAGAAAAATTTCGAAAAAAAATCGCTAGTAAGAACTCTAGAATTTATTATTGTAGGTTTCCTAAAGGGACACTCCTTAAAAAAAGCCTTCAACTCGAAAAGGATTACCATTATCGTTTCTTGATCTTCAAGATACAGTACACCACTGATAAAAAGACAAATTCTTCGTCATTTAGACACGCACGACTATGTGAGAAACGAAAACTATGGCAATTACTGTCAAATGATTATTTTTTATTTCAGACGTGGCAAGATTAGATAAATTAACCGCGAGAGTCCTAAGAAGACGGCATTACTAAAGATGAATGCTGCTTAATAGTTCGCTGATATTAAATGTTCTGGTTTTAATGTGTATCAAAAAAAAACCACTTCGCCATTAGTAATTAGATACTTTCAACGTAAAAATTAAATTTAACGATTTTTATTAGATCGAAATAGAAAGTCACTTTTGAGAAACTTGAAGTGGGTGACAAATTAATTTTTAACTTCTTTTCGGTCTTTATAAAAGTAGAAGGCGTTTTATAATTGTAGTTTTGACAATGATATGATAGCTAAAATTTTTATCAATATTTGTCTTTATATGAAATATAATTGTAGAACTTTTGCATATTACAAAATTTATTCACATATTAAAAAAGTATTCGGTTGCTGTTAACTGCCTAGTAACTTTTGAATAATACTCATAACCATTTTCAAGATTGCCGTATTAAATCAAAGTCATCAATTATTTTGGCGGTTCATGTGTTTATAATTACTTTGTTTAAATATTCTTTAAGCCATATCCATTCCTAAACGGAGCATATGGATCTTCACAATTCTTATGAAAATTGCTTTGACATTTATTTTACAAGTAATCATTGTCAGTTATTAGATTAAACAATTCGGTCAATACCCTGATATCAAATGCATATGAAAAAATCTGTGCAATTTTCGCCAGCTATAGGATTTGCACACTAAACCCTCGGCTCGTCAGCCGGTTGCGCTGTCCACTCACCTACAAGGGCGACAATTTAAATATAATAACAATGGCAAAACATTTTTTGATTGCTCATTTGTTAATATTGGATTGACTTTCCTACTACCCCAAGAACAAATACATTGATATACTCGTAACTACGCAAATATTTACGGATACTTTTCTTTATAAACATATTTTCAGTGTTGTTCATTTATATATAGGAATAGTTCAAATATTTTTATATTGTCGTATCAAGAACGGCACTCTCCTTTTGTATACACAGTCATACTCGAGATCCGGTAGTACATTTGACAAAAGAATTGTAAGCTTTGGAGACGTATGTGCTTTTAATGTATCTTTTCAATAATATAAAAGGTACGTAATAGACAATAGTTCTAACATCATTAGTCAAAAATAAAATATTTCAACATAAATAAATAGAAATATCATTCCAGAATTGCGTTTAAGAATTTTTCTATCTGTTATGAAATCACCTAAACGAATTTGTACAAAATTAAAGTATATTGGTAATTATAACAATGATTAAAGTTTTTTAGCAGAACCAGTGTATAAAAATATGTATTTCCCGCTCGCTCTTCTGAAATACAGTTAGCTTATAAATGATCGAGGCATTGTTGCTTGTGATATGATGAAATGGAGTCTAATAGAACCAATAGAATGATATTTTATAATGGCAGTATAAATAAAGTTTCTAATAGTTACTCAAGTAAGAGATGAAATAAATTTCTTTAATTGACTGGATACGTGTCCCGGATTTAAATATATATATATAGTAAAACGTACGCGCAAGCGGGGGTCACGAGTTCAAGACCCGTGGTGATTACAATTTTTTTTTCAAATTTTTGTTCATTTGTATTGTAGCCAGGACACGAACCCGAAACGGTTGAGCTAATAATTAACAATTATTGCTCGTAAAAAACTGTCAAAACAATCCCCACATCGTGGAGATCCATATGCTTTGTTTGAGAGCGGATATGGTTAAAAAAAAGAAAATAATATAATAATAATGATTATATATTTTAATATTGATTCATGTTGTAATTCAACACGAGAGGCGGTAACTCAAATTAATATATTTAGAATAAATATTTACTAAATTTATATTATTCCAAAATCACTTCTACGCCTTAAATTAATTTTATGTTCTAAGTTTCACATTTTTACGGCGTTATTTAATTTTATAGTTGAATTTAAAAACAGGTAGCTCAGTTGTTAATCTACACTTTCCATTATCATTAAAACTAAACTATGCGGTGTTGTGATTTACAAAATATTTCGTGATATTTCTTATCTTAATATTTTCCTGTCAATCAATTAAGCATTAAAGCTTTAGACATAAAAAAAACTCCAGTCGACAGGTTATCGACGATAGCTTTGGATTATTAAATCAACCATACCAATATCCACAATATATCTTAATTGCCATATATTATGAAATATTTATTAATAAAAAAACTCTTCTATCAGAATGTTTTGAATATTCTAAACGCAATCCGTAAATCATTATAATTATTCATTACAAAAAATAAATAGCTTAATTCGCTATATTACATAAACATAATATTTTACTATAACCGATTTGTTGGGAAACATATTGTATAAAATAAATTTTGCTAATTTTTTTGGCCAAGCGATTCGTTTAATAAATTTGCATAATTAACGAAATAATAAATTACGCACCTTCGCGCGAATCCAATCAGTGTAGTAATTAAAATGATAAAAATTAGAAGTCAAAATACTTTTTTCTATATGAAAAATATTTCAAAAGTATCATGCATATCTAATGTCCAGTTATTTCGTATCAATTTGAATAAGCAGTGTACAGTGATTTTAAAGTATGAGCGCTATATTAATGTTTTTATTTTCAATCGTTGCAATCGCCATACGTTACACCAAAAAAAGAAAAAAATAGTTTTAAAAATATAAAAATGAATGGACATTTGTAATATAAATTATTTTTATCAGAATTTAAAGTATATTAGTAGACTGTTTTCAACTCCATAGATCATGTATTTAAATAAAAGATACAACGATGTTTAAGAAAATGAAAAACATGAAAAGGTATCATGCACATATTTAAAATAAATTTTACCGAAAAATACTTTGCATTATTTAAAAGTAAAGATTTTAAAATCTAAGTGCAGTCATATAACTGAATGTATCGTATTGCCATATGAATAACAACATAGGTTTAATATAGAAGCGGAAATTTGTAATCCTGCATTTGTATATACGCTACGATCATCACAAAACTATTTTAGTTAATACAAATAAGAATACAGAGGTGTAAAACATTTAAATTGCAGTAACATAGTTACTATAAAAGTATTTAAAATACTCATTTCCGCATACAGAATTCATTATTAGTGAATTATTAAAAAAATAGATAATGTGATTTTTAAACCCAATTAAGTGAATATATATACGTATTTTTATCTAGTTATAAAGTAACGTCAAAAGTTTTATCGTGTCATAATTCGTATAACACGGCCGAATATTATATATTTTATTCAACTGATTATGATAATTTGTAATAAAATAATATAATATTGAAACCTTTTACTTATTGCTTACTGTTGACAACTGCCTTGTTACAAAATAATTTATATGTTTTTAAGCTAGCATAATGTAAGACCGTTAGGTTTTTTTATATGCAAAAAATACATATTACACATTTGTTACTAATAATTAAAAGAAAAAAAATAATATTGTTTAAAATTTTTTAAAGAATTATTTTAAAACCGAAATGTGTATTTTTTGCGCGATTGAAGAAAAAAATTGAATATTTGACAGAATACGATCAGAAAACTGACTGAAAATGTTTTTTTTATTATACATTTATATATATATTAAAATTAAAGTAATGTATAAATGCTTCGAAAGCCGGATAGAATTTAGGCAGAGGCTGGATTCGGCCCGCAGGCCGCCATTTGCCTAGGTCTGGTCTGGTCCATATCACAGTTACGCGATGCTGTTATAGTAATTTAAAGTGAGTAAATTTATAAAAAAGTGGTGTAGTATTGATGATAATGTATTGTCTATGTCTATAGAATAAGTCGATATGGCAAATAAAAATACTGTTACCCCCAAACAAAGTGCGTGAGAACTTAAAAAAAAAACTTTTTTGAATCGAAAAACTAGTACGGGAGTATCGAATTAAAATATAACATAATGTATGAGTAGAAAAATAATTGCTAGAAATGTCTGGAGGCAGTAAACTGTATGTGCGCTCGTTATTAATCATGGCTTACAATGTATGAGCGCTAATGTCAAAAATATAATCAGGCAATTTTCATTCAATAATAATATAGAAATACATATATCGATATATTTTCTTCGACAAACTGTCTCGACATATAATTAAGTATATACTAAATTATTCAAATGAAATTATGTGAGTAATATCACTCTTTGTATGTGAATTCATCTTTATTTACGTAAAGCAAACCTGTTGACGTTGCGGAAGCAAACGTATTATCAAACCACGACGTTACTGTATTATTTGATAAGAAAATTTACAAAAGAAGAACTCTGACACATTATTAAAGAGAAAATAAAAATATCAAAGTGTATTTGTTACTTTAATGGAGAATCTACAAAACTAAAAGTAATTGTTTAGAAACAGTGGATACCATTAGTATTTATTGTAAATATGAGGTGAACATTTTAGTTTGATTTTCGTCTGCGAACTGAATTGCGTTTATTTGGATCACGCAAAAGTATTATTACTTTTAGTGATTCGTGTACCGAGAGGAAGATTTTTTAATAAAATTCCCATATGATATCATTTGATAGTGCTTAAATAACTCAGAAGATGTCAAGATACGAACTACTTTAAATATAAAATACAACTTTTTAAATTAAATAATTTGTAAATAAAATAATATATTAAATCGTTCAGTCATCGTGAATTCTAATGGTATTGCATATCACAATATAAAACTTTGTTTAGTATGAATATACATTGAACTTAGACCTGACACGAAGCACAAATAATCATAAAATTTAATAAATTGAGAAAATTACATCTTTTACTATCATTACGAACAAAATGATGCATTAATTTATTCATATAAGCGTATTCTTTTGATTTTTTCATATAATTACCCACATAAAAATATCGATGTGGTAAACCATCTTTTTATGTACAATAATATTATTTATAAGTATCTAAATAAAAAAATGTAGTATGATAACACGTGTAGTGAAGTTATGGTCATTTTGGCATCGATCACGAATGCATTATTAAGATTTTAAACTGCAAAATATATTATTAATAAACGTTAAAAAAATAAAATATGATAAGAGCCTTTCTAAATTCCAAATAATGTGAATCTTGTCGTAACGTAGTAATCGTATTACGTTTAATTCTCCCGCTATCGGTAACAATTGCTCTAAGAGAACGGAATTTCAATAATAATAAAATAATATTTAGAAGTAAAAAGTGATTCAGGAACGTCAGCCAATTTATCTATTTTTTGTCAATAAAATCTAAACCGTTTTATAAAGAAAACTTTGAAAATGTAATTTATAATTTCTCCAAAGGAAAAGACGCGATGCTCGTGTAATTTAAACATATACTTGTATAATTGTAGTTTTTTAGTGCGTCGCATTTCTATTTTATTACATATTTCATTTTTTATTTTAGTAATAAGTGTCAAAATTTCTTATTATGTTCGTGATTTAATATTAAATACTGGAAAAATACGAATTAGTTAAGGAAATTTTCCACAATGTAAAGATTGTTTTGACAATTTATTTTTCGAATATTAGTTGTCAATCATTGGCTCAATCGTTTCGGGTTTGTGTCTTGAATACAATACGAATGAATAAACATTTGAAAAAAATTACAATCAGCACGGGCCTTGAACCTATGATCCCCGCTTACTAGGTGCACGGGCTTACACCAGCCTAACGAGGGCAATAAAAATTAATTATAATATAACTAATGCAATTAAATATTGAATCTATATAAGTATAATATATTATATATAAAGAATATAAGTATTTCTTAATGTAGCTGATATCTGATACAGCTTACGCTTGTGTTATATATCACTTTACATTATTGCAAGTTCGAATCCCGTCACTGTAATAAAATGTATGTAGCTTAAAGTATATTTCGGATAAGGCCGTGAGCACAATGAAATAATAAAAGAATGGTTAATTAACCGATTCTGGTATAAATATTTTAATTCACGAGGTGAATTTGTCAAGTTGTGGAGTATAGTAGTTATATTGATTAGTATCAAAAATGACTGTACTAAATGTTCGGAGACACAAGAATATAGATTTAAAAATGTTTTGTTTCGTTTTCAGCTAATATTAGTGACTATTAAGCTTCATAATCGTTTAATTACTGTATTTTTTTCTGTCTAGATTAGGTACTAAAAAAATAATCAAAAATCGTTCGAATTTATATTTCAATTTAGTTTCTGAGTAATTAAATATTTTGATTCCAATGACTGGCTTCCTAAGAATAAACACGTTTAAGAAATCAACAAATACTGGATTGTAATCGGTTTGTTTTTTACACTATATGCTGCATAGAAATGTTTGAATTTACGACAACTTTTTGCAGTCAATCTTTACACAAAATAAATTAAAAACAATCAAATTTTTCTTTTAACACATAAATAATCCAACAGTGAAGTCGTTTATTTTTTTATTTTTTACTGACAAATAAATTGATAGCCTGAAATTAAAATAATGACAACTATGAAAGTTATTATATTACGCTTCTTTTAATAATGGTACGTATTTCAATCATTAACCGCAGAGAATGAATCAAATTGGCCATCAATAAAACCAACGAGATGAAAAAACTGTAGTAGCTAACGGTTTTATGAAGTGGAACGGTTTAGTTCGTAATAAAATTATATGCTCTTCTGTATCAATTATTGTAGCAAAAATATATACGGTGTATTTTCCTTTCATTATTTGATAACATGTAATCAGTATTTATATTTTATTTGAAAAACACCTTACATATCAATAATTTTGATATTGAATATTTTGCCTTAAAGCTCAATCAAGTTGATTGAAAAAAAACAAAAAAAAAAAATATATATGCGGCAAAGTACAGAATATTATTAACAACTTTTGAAAAAAATCTGTTGATTTCACCTGTGATCAGACCATTCTTTATCTATTAAAATATTTGCGACATCTTGCGGTGTCCAAAGATTCGTCGCCTTATTGACTTTGCCCAGGATAAATAAATCGTATATTATAATAGTGACATGAAGTTAGAAGTTTGCTAACTACAAAATTTATCAAAAAGAGTTTTCATAAATTTTTTGCTAATTCAATGCCAGTGCCAATGCTTGTTACTTAACGGCATACGATGCAACCGAAGGACGTAAATACAAAATGAATTGAATATCTGAAATAATTGGGTTACTAGTCCATAATTATTTTTATTGCATATTTATGTCAAATAAAAAAATAAATATTTTAAGACTAGGAACACAAAATGCAATATTTTGAAATTATAACTGACAATATTTTGAAATACGAAAATAATTATGTATTTGTTAAAAACAAATCGCATTAAGAGAATAATCTGTAAGTATTTTTTTTTCGATTTTTTCAAACAGCATGATTTAACCTTTTGCACTCGGGATCTATTTTATACTTAGTAGCTAATTGAGAAAAAAAATATTATTAATTCCCTGCCAGAAGTTCACCGTTTGGTACAAAATCGACTCGCCGGTAAGTATCTGGCAGGAAAGTGGTAAAATTACCTTGAATTAAAAAAATATTGAATTGAAAACTGAAAGACATGTATTAACAACATTGAAAAAATAGCGGCGGTGACATTTGAGTTATATTATGGTAAATAATGAAACCCGCACTAGGGAAGCACTCGTGTATAAAACGTTAAAATATTTTTTTTAATTTATAATCATTCACAGTGCACAAGTATATAATTACTCGTATTTTTAGCATTATTCATATTTAAGAAGAAGTATACAAATACTTTATTTAGAGACATACTATCAACTAAATTTCTCAGATATAAAAAGAAATATAACTTATCTTTGTTACACAACAAACAGGAGTTATAAGTATATATACTTTAATTTTCACATTCTGAAGTTAGTAACGATTGGCTGGAAGTTTATCAAGCGAAATAAAAAAATCGTACCAATTAGTTTAAACACAACGAATAGGGCTTCAAATATTTGAACAATTCTACTATATCCATAACAAAGTGGTTTTTGAAGAATTATAATCTTATTAATAATTATTGTATCATATTGCCACCTCATAGTATCGAACTAGTATCGGAATACTTTTAGGAAGAGTATTACATAAATTTTTTTTTTTAATAAATGGGAATTACTAAAATAGTAAGTAACTATCTACTTGTATATATATATCAAAAGTTTAACATCACACAATTTTATCTACAAAACTGCGTTTTTTTAAATTTGTGAGAATGTTATTTTACGTTCTTGGCTACATAATTGTTAAACAACGGAATGTCATTTTTTTCTAGTTTTTTCTTAAATCGGCTGTAAAGTTTAACATTAATTACATGAAGTTGCCTTTGTTTAATATCAAAAGACTATATAAGCTGTTAGCATTCTTGTCACAAG
>JAPMAE010003439.1:0-10093 GCA_036584705.1 Rhyacophila sp. 25_7
AAAGAGACTATAGGGATCATAGCCACAGACATTCATTTTTATATATATAGATAGAAGATAGATAGATGTTCAACAAATCAGGACCGATTTCTTATATTATAAAAAAAAATTATTTCGATTGATTTAATTTAACATGAATTAAACTTGATTTTTGAAATATATTTTGATGAAAAAGTATGTAAAACTGTATTTTCTTTCAAATATTACAGTATTTTAGAATGATTGCAAAGAAATATATTAAATTGCTTTGCGCTGGAAGACTCTCCAGTGCAAAGAATTATATTTTAGTCTACTATAATATATAATTTAATATATTTCAGTTAATATTTCTTATCAGTTATTGTAAAAAACTTTAATATTTGAAAAAAAATACGTTTTACATACTTTTTCATCTAAATATATTATTCAAATACAAAATTCTGCTAAAGAAAACTAAATTCTGGTTTATAATGTGACCGTAAAGCCTATAGTTCTGTATGGATGTCACATTTGGAGCCGAACGATGAATACTTGGACCAATTAAAAAAATTAAGAATGTTGCATCCGTACTAATTAATGCTGAGCTCCGTGAGAATAAAATACTCAAATGGGCAAGTTATGAATCTAGAGTTCTTAAGAAGGTGTTTGAAAAAACTCTAGTAAGCACTCGGCCCACCAGTCATCCCAGAATGAGATGGGCGGATAACATAACTAGAGGTGTAAAAATGTTAAATGTAAATGCTTGGAGAGAGAGAGAACTAGATACAGAGAGGCCAAGAGGGAAGTTGTGTAGTCGGCCATGGACCTGAATGAATCGTATCACCAGATTTAAGCATGAGAGAGCATGGAATTGTCTATGATATAATCAGTTATATAAAAAAATATTTAAAACAGTTTAATTGTTATGATTCAAGTAACTTTAGTGAGAAATGTTTGAATAATATGTAATGAATCAAAGTGATTTTTTTACACATATAATAAATCAAGTTAGGTTATTGATTGAGTACGATTAATTCTATTAGTCTAGCCTTGAAAACTAGTTTTTAATATGTGTTATATAATTTTTACTATTAGTATACCCCCTACTAGGATAATGTTATACGATTCGATAAGAATTAATTATTTTGAATATTAAATATTATTAATCATTTATTTATAGAATTCACGAGTTATAAGTAGGAAGACATATTATAGATATTTTAATTTCTTGCTAATTTTAAAAATCTACGAAATATTAAAAATATACTTTTTGTTTTTCATTTTTTAATCGGTTCGAAATCAGGCAGGTTTTTAATTTTTTTTTTTGGGTTTTGGTCTTAACCGTGCGTTAAATGTACAGTACAAATTTTGGTATGGTAAATGTTTTGGTGAATATCTCATAAAATCGAGTTCATGTATTGGCAATTAATTGAGACACTTCCAGTGTGTTAAAAATACCTTACTTTGAAAAAAACATTAAATATATGTTGCATTATGTCTCTTAGAATTCTTAAATTTCTAAATATTCATATTGTAGATTCAGTTATGAACCTAGAAAACCACTTTGTAATAATCCTAAAGTAGATGCTTTACTTCTATAAGTCTTTGTTATTCTCGTCAAAATGTTAAAATATATATACTTGATCATGTATTAAGACTGTCTTTAAATATAAAACTGAAACATAAATACACTTTAAATGTTTTAAACGTTCTGTATGTGATAAAAATCGCATTATTATTTACGATTGTTTAGATTTGGTATGTGGATATTAAAAGCTAGTAATTATTACTTATAATTTTTTTTAGCATTAAACCATCCACATTTGAGATAAGACCTCTATTTAATAGTAGAAGCGGAGAATTAGATGATTAAAATGTTAGAATAACAATTATATAAGGTTAATGACAATAAATTCAAATAAAATTGATGACGAAGACTAGATTTAAGAATACATATGAATTGGTTTTAAAATTCAGTTGCAAGACTCAAATCCATCAGTAATCAATCACAAGCATGATACTTTAACCTCTACTACATGGTAGATTACTGAAAGAATGTTTCATCATTTTCACGCAAGAGAAAAGCAAGCGCATCGTGTTGCCATGACATTTTCAGCATTTTGATAGTATAGAATTTCAATGGTAAATATGTTGCCGCGCGATGCAAATGTCACTCGTGGACCCACAAGCTGAGATGCCAAGTTTTATTAGCTATTTAATATGCCAAATTAATTTCGCAACGACACGGTACATCAATTTGTTATTTACGATTAGAATATTACTACTATGGGACTCGTCATCTTTATTTAATAGTTCATGAATTTAACATTATTATTGTATTTGTGAAACGTTCAATCGATGTCAATTGGCAATTAAAGTAAAAATAATCGTTTGTAACCGTGAAAGTTGCAAAGAGAATCTGAGTTACATAGACATTGAATAAAAGCGTACGAGGATATTATGTATTTGTATGAGGACAACGTCACTCTCTTTAGGCTAGTAGATAACTCATAGACCTATCAAGCGGGAGTCATGAGTTTAAGGCCCGTGCAGGTTGTACATTTTTTCAAATGTTTATTTATTTGTATTGTAGATAAGACACGTACCCGAAATGGTTGAGCTAATAATTGACAATTATTAGCTGTCCTCGTGAGGCTAGTTGGTAGCGCGTACGCCTACCAAGCGGGGATCTCGGGTTAAAGGTTTGGGCTGGTCGTAATTTTTTAAAAAATCTTTATTCGTTTGTATTGTAGCCAGGACATTAACCCGAAACGGATGAGCTTTTTTTACGAGTAATAATTGCCAATTATTACTCGTAAAAAACCGTTAAAACAATTTTCACATTGTGAAGATTCATATACTTCGTTTCGGAGCAGATATGGTTAAAAGAAAAAAAAAGTTGTAAAGTCAAAAACAATCTTCACATTTTGGAAACCCATATGCTTCATTTTAGAGAAAATATGGCTAAAAGAAAGAAGATAATAATTTTATATTTAAATGATATGATATTATTATTTTGACTAACATCACAGATCAATAAGAAAAGATATTTTATAAAGTTATATGCAGTAGTTATAGATATAACTATTTAAATCATGAACTATAAAGCTTTCATTAGCATAATCATCTTATGGTACTTGCAATAAAACTATACCCGCAAAGGTTTAGCTAGCCATGGTAGTCATTGGGCCTTGGGGTAATCCATAAACTATGTATTATTTTTCTTCCATTTTTACTCTCCCCTCTCCGTGTACCATCATGTAGACATTGACCCGCCCTTCCTCTAATCAAAGGTTTTGCAACTTTCCACATTAAATAGGAATGAAATTTACGAGATTTCAAATTAAAAAAGTAGTAATAATAAAAATTAGCCCACACTCCTCGTTGTAACGCCATGTAGACGTTTGTGGTCACCCTCCTCTATCTCTCTCAAGAGCGTTACGTGGTTTATGAACGAGCCATTAACAAATTGTGCATCGCTGTATGCGCTTACGCACACAGTACAAACATAATTATCGAGTATTGCAAAAAGTTTGCTTTGTTATGATATTCGTGCGATAAATATTGTACATTTTTATCAAACTATTAGTATATTTTCATATTTTTTTGAAAAATATTACTTTTTGATATTTTTATGTTCATCTAAATCAGGAATAGTCAACCTATTACACATCGTGCGCCATTTATTTCACGTACAAGTTCAGATGCGTCATACACCTCAAACACCTTTTTTGCTTTCTTACTGGAGTTAATAATAATAATAAAGTAGTATTGTAAGCACAAGGATGCAATGTGCCACTTATAATCATCCAATGGGCGACGTTTGATGCATGCGCTATAGGTTGGCCACCCTTGATCAAAATTAGGGGTGGTCACACTCTTATTTCTAGGGGTGACTACTGGATACAATTATTGATGGAGATCGACTGATATCGCTTGTAATTATGTCATAAGAAAACAATAAAAACTAATTTTTATATAATTCAAACATGCATATGAATTTTGAAAATAGATTTTATACATATAAAAAATAACGATACAATAAAATACAATTAACGACAATACTATAATTATGTATTTCATTTATAAAAACAAATAAGCGTTTAAAAACTACTAAACGTGTGTGCGGAGAGACTGTGAGTGAAATAGGTGAAGTGAAAAATATATGAAATAGTTGATTTTAAGAGCAGAAACGTTGAGTAGTTTTTAAACTTGTTTGAACAAGAAATAGTACAATATAGGTCCCGCGATCGACCAAAAATACTTTCGCGATCGACGCTCTCTGGCCATCCCCGATCTAAACTAACCTCACATTGCGTAAAGCTTAATATACTCCAGTTTTTTAATATATGAATAAGTTTTCTAATCTCATAAAAAATCAGCATACATTACGTAAATCAAGACAATAAATTATTTTAATTACGTGTATTTACTTCTTTTTATTTGCATAATTATTTTTAAGAGCGAATATTTTGGTATAATACTTATGTTGGCGCATATTTAAACATGAGGTGACATTTAAGAATTAGTTTATAGTGTTGCTTTAACAGCATATAAACTCATTTCATATTTATATCATACGTAATAATATACATGTAAATTACTATCACGCAGAATATGCAGATATCGTCGTTATACTGGAAGAAGGCGTCAAGCAAAAAAAGACTGTTTTGAGAAAATCGATTTTTTTTCGAGTTTTATAAATCATGCATAGGTATATATATAACTTGTGATCTTATTGGCCCTTTGTGTAGTTTTATACTCATCTGCGGTCGGTGATTTTCAATTTTGCAGAAAGATATTACAATTTACTTCAATTATAGGTTTTTTCTATGTCAGACGGTTAATTTTTGAAGTGTTATTGTAAAATTTGTTATTAGTTCAGTGCTTGCCTTACAAAATAATAATCGAATATATTATGTCGCCCAATTATGTTTAAAATTAGTATATCATTTGTATTCTGGCAGAAAGCGTTGAGTCAAAAAAGACTGTTTTGAGAAAATTGATTTATAAGGTTTTAGTCTCTTATATACATTTAACGATAATTTGTTAGAGAAACTGGGTCTGTATGTTTTGTTAATATTTTGAATTTAAAGAATTCACTCATGGAAACTTTAAAAATGATTGTAAGTACATGATGCTTAAAATCAATAAGTTATGATATTTTAGAAATATAGTATTTTTAAATGATAATCAAGCTTGATAAATAGCTTGATTATCATTTAAAAATGTAATTTAAATTTAGAGGCATGGGGAAAGTATAAGTAATCGGTATTCAATTTAACGAGTGTAAGTAAAATAAAATTTTGCAAATATTGCTAATGCACAAAATTCTATTATGTGGTGAACGACAAATGATGCGAGTTCTTAATGCGTACATTCAGGAGAAAGGCCATCGTGAGCGCACTCGCGTACATCAATGCACTTTCAGCGTCTCAAAGATGACGAACCGTCAAAATATATTTTTAATCATCTCGATGACTATATATTTTTTTAACTTAAACGGTTATTATTTCACGATGCTCCGTCAAGAGTTAAATACAATTGTCCATAAACGAATATAACCGATTTAAACGACATCTCCACGCACATAACATTATGCATTAAATTGCTTAACCGATTAAGTTCCAGAAGCGAGTTGACTCTTACAATATAAAGCGTAGTTTGCTAGATAAATTTGAATATTTTGGATGATTTTAAATATTAAAACGCAGAGATATGTCCATAATATGAACAAAGTCTGGAAAAAGAAACATTCAATATACCTTTAAAGACATATTACGGTTTTATTTTTGCTTAAAGCTTGCTGAGTTATGATATTATGCTTGGCATAGAAAACGTTAAATAAACTTGACTATTGATAAATCTATTACTCAAATAAGAAACTTGTAGCCGTTTAGACCAGTGTTTTGCAATCATTTTCACCCGTGGTACACTACAATTTTTCCAAGTACACCCTATCTCCCTGATTATCAGTTTTTTATTTATTATATGGCTCGCAAAAATATTTTTGTTATTTGTTTAATATGGCCTTATTGGACTGAAAATTAGTACATACAGCCTTTAATTAATAAGCATAAAAAAATTCCCCACTCCTGGTTTAACATATAGCTTAGAATCGGATTCTATAATAATAATTTAAGATTCACGAATGATTTATTGTTTTATATGATACGATTTTTAGCGTTCTCTATGGAGTGAAAAATATTCTTCAATCACCTCAAATTTGATAATTAAAAGTAATTTAAATGGTATTGACAGTTAAAAAAAGAACACTCATTTTTTTTAAATTTGAAAAACTATTTAAAACAATTTTGAGACGTTTTTGAATAAAACTTTTCACTAATGGTAAATGTTTAAAACAGTTTAAAGCGTGACGTATGAGGTTTGTTTACTTACTTGGTGTTTATTTGATAAAAATCTTTAATTTTCCATAATTTATTGCATAAAGTTAAATTTAGGCCTTATCATGTACGATAAATCGATTTGATTTTTTTATAGCCTTAAGGTCAGCTAAATATACGTTATTTTCAGATTTACATTGAAAAGACTTATGCCTAAACCGTCATATCGGTAAAGCGCCTTGGCCTTTTTGAAACCCCTTTTGACTTTCCATACTATTAAAGTTCAGATAATACTTACAAGTGTCTAGCGTTTTCTATCCGTATCTATACCGATAGATATGCGTTTTGATCAGTGAAAGGAACCTGGCTCATCTCTCGTATAGTCAAGTTATAAAATATGAATGTTTCATAATCGAATCTAATAAATGTTATGTATGATTCGCGATAGTAATAAATCAATGGGCGTTTTTAATGTTATTTAAATATATATATATAAAGAACAGTGCGAATAAAAAATAGCTGAACGTATTACACATTTATTTTTGTATCTTAAGCAAATATAATATTTGTTAATAATATTAGCTTGTATCTAGTGGTAAAAATTTTGGAGCTTTATACAAAAAAAAATCCAAAAGCCTTTTCTTTAATATTATGAAAGATTACATTAAGGGCAGTTCATCTGTATCCAAATATGATTTAATTTATTGAAAAAAAAAAACATTGTATATTTTGTCACAAGAAAGAGCAAAAACAGCATTAACAGCATTTGGAGACACATATATTTGTTGCACATATAAAGTATGAGTTGCACAAATGAGAATAATTTATGTCGAAAAATCGTAAGAACCGTGATATTAATTAGAATATTAACTATTTTAATTATGTAGATATTTTATGTAAGGAAATAGTAAATCTCTAAAAGTGTCAGAAGTGAGTTGATTCACACTACTTAAAACGTAGTTTGCTAGACAAATTTGAGAATTTTGGATGATTTTAAACATGAAAACGCAGAGATATGACAATAATATGATCATTAAAAACAAAGTTATGACATAGAAACATTCAATATATTTAAAAAAATATATTATAAGTTCTATAGCTAAAAACTTATAGCTTGTCGGGTTGTAACATTATGTATGACACATAAAAGGTTATGCATACAATGGTTTAGGGCCACCTATTCAGTAAGACCCTTACAAGTATAGTTACGCTACTGATAGCATCTAATACGTACAAGATACTATATTTAAAATCTTGTTTGTAATAAGTATGGGTGTAAGGATGTTAATATTCTCTAATCATTGATACTTGACGTTTGCAGAAGGTTATGGCTTCAGATGAATCAGGGATAGTTCTCATCATTTACTTCAATGATCGAAATACATAATGTCGTAAAAGTGCTTAAAATGGTTTACAAATATCATGATTGTAGCAATGATATATTAGTCTAATACTATCTCTATTACTGGAATTGAGATTATAGTTGATTTAAAAAGTTCTATATATATAGTTGATGATTTTAGAAATTTATTATTAAAGATAAATCACCATTGATTAACTTGCAAAAAAACTTTGTAATTTATTTTAATATATCATGTAATTACTCTAACAAGTGAATTGGTAATCTCTCTATTCTGACAATCTGCAGAACCAAACATTATTATAAGAATTTTTATAAATGGACATTTTTGTTATGTACTATCGAGTAAATACTAGTGTTTGTGAATAGTTCTGAGTTATGGGGTTATAAGTTCGACGCGTGGTTCTTTTTATCTATATACAATCCTAAACGGAGTCTATGTATTTTCTAAATCAAATGCTGTGTCAGATATTTTTTTATCAATTATAGTTGTTGAGTTGAACCAAACTTGATCTTTGAAAATGGACATGAAATAACCAGTGGGTCTCTTTTCAGCGGCGGGGCAGTATTTGAGCCTATGATTTTTTAATTAACCAGTAGATGTGTTATCCACATGTCTACAAAGGCAACGACTGTTAAATAATGACAAATCAAGCAATCATTTAAGAAATACTTTAAGCTTTCATGATATATAATGATATATATTTGATCAGTTTAGGCAAAAAAATCAGTTAAATAAATATAATCTTAATACAGAAATTGTCATTAGAACCATCCGTACTGTCTTTCTTTTTGTTTAAAAATATGCTTTGTTTTACGCAACTGCGCTCTTTGTAGGCCGCGAAGTCATCCAGTATATTTTTATGTCCGTTGACAAAAAATATGTGAATTTTTTTCCAGCTAAAAATACACACGCCCTTCTGAATACGAGGCGAGTGTGTTGTCCACTTGACTAGCAAAAATTCGATATTTTAAAATTCATATGGACATTGAAAGTCAAGCGTATCAAGCACAAGTCTAACACGGGCCAAATAAACAAGGTTTAAGTTTAGTTCATGTGGACTGTAAAAAAAGAAAGACTTCACAATCGATTTTTATAGAAACGTAGCTTCATGGGTTTTTGTATAATATTAAAAAAACAACCACAACGATAATATTGATGTTTTTTTCCTGACACTTGACTTCTCTTCTCTGATCATCTGTTACATCTTTGGTGATATGATATTTATATGCTGTTATATTAACTAGACCTGGGACGCACAAATTATTGGTAAGGGTTGTAAGTTTGACATGTTTGTTGTTAGTTATGCATAATATCTCTCCAGGAATGAGTTTTTTTTTTAATTTATGGTTGCACAGTTGAATGAATGTTTTCAATAATCTAGTTTTAAATTTTGAATTTTATTAAATAAATACAATTCAATTGTTATATAATGTTTATTTCACGCGCATATATAAATAATACATACGAGTATCTTATTGCTTAGTGCTTAACGTATATATACATCTATACATCTTCAAAGCGAATTTTGAACGGATGCATATGTGCGTCCATACTTCTGAATAAAAAACGATTGATAGCTAAAACTGTAAGGTCTTAAAATGTTTATATGACAATATTAGTTTTACAATTTAACTGAGTATTGAAATATATATTTTATCTTTTTAGATTATAAATACAACAAATAGATTAGCAATAATACTGTTTTTAGGATATTAATTCATTTAAATTATTAATCAATTCAACATAATGTCTAGACATTTTGAAACAATAGAAGAGATTTCGCAACAGAAAAAAAAACAAAATATATTCTTTTCATAAAAAAATAATTTGGTGTCGAAGGTCAACGGAATATAAGATGCAGATATTTAATTTAATTTAATTTTGCACATGTTTTTTTTCCTCATTCTGAAAAATAATATTTTTTTTTCATAAAACCACTTAATTGACGCTGTCACAGGTATTTATGTAATAAACAAGTTTTTTTATGAACTCTCCACTAGAATATTGAAAATGAAATTTTAGTAACAATTTAAATAAGTACATATTTTTTTTTACTTTTCTGGTACGACTAATATTCATCAAGAATTCAATTTTAAATATTTTGGAAACTAAGAAAAATTAGCGTTGAACAAAATATATTAAATAAAAATCTATTTTCAAACCTGAGTAGACAGTTGTGGCAATGGAACACAGATTATATTCCTATAGAAATGGCTAGAAATTTTCTATTACATTTTCATACACTATTGTTATTTTTTTATAATAATCATTTATATACTTGAAGGTTATTTAATACATAAAAAAGAACGATATGTTTAATTTTCTTCTTCTCTACCCCTAACATATCTTGACTGCCACCATATTTCACATTTATGGGTAAATCTTGTTTTTAATGGATGCTTCCAACACTTTTGAACGAAAGAGATC
>JAPMAE010003443.1:0-15353 GCA_036584705.1 Rhyacophila sp. 25_7
AAATACTATTAAATTGAAGAAAAAAATTAAACACGTCACTCGTGGAAGAGCCGCATGTGGCTCGCGAGCCGCAGTTTGCCGACCACTGACCTAGCCTAACGAGGACGATGGAAATTCGTTATATCAAATTAAATTCTAGAAAGATGTAAAAATAAGCTTCTCATATAATTTTCAAAAGTAAAATTGTTGTAAAAATGTTTACAATTGTCAGTTAGTGCAAAATTGTATTGTTTATTTTCGATATAACTGTACGTTACAATAAAAAGTTTCCTTATTCCAGCATTTTTTCGTAATTGCCATGGACTTGTATGAGTAACATTTCCATAATATTTTGATGCACTCCTTTGGTTTGCTTGTGTGCTGAGACCGCAGCGGTGAATATTTTTGCCTGTGTGAGTTTTCAAATTGTAAATGTGTGTGTCCGGAGTAGTGTTCTAATTAGCTCAGACATTTATCCCATAAATTTTAAAGCTGGAACCAATTTATATGTGCGCTACTGATGTCGAAAAAACATTCGACATTCAGGGCCTTTTTTTCTTTTGTTGTAGCGCCGAGGACGCTTAAATATACATATTCCATCATACTTTTTGATACAAGTAATAGTACAATTAATATTTTGAGTGCAGCTATTTGGTAAATAAATGAATTTTTATCATTATATTTCACGTTCAAGTCAAAAGTTCTGTCGAATAAAACTAATTTCCGGATATAAAACGGATTTGACACCAAGAACCCGAAAATGAAATATAATATATACTCCAAAGTATACTTGGGCCAGTTTAAAAAAAAACTAAGGAACTCACATCTTCACGACTAGTGAACCTTTTAAAACAATTTACTCCAGCATAGTCAATATCTCATCCGATAATCTTAAAATTGTCTATCGCGTAAGTTGCTATAAAAAGACATCTCGGAAGCTATCAACATATTTGTAATCAATTAGAGAATATATTTTATTCCATCACTCTGCTTTATATAACACCTGAATACTGAAGCGTGTCGATTAAAGTGTTATCTTAAAGACGTTTGAAATTAAATATGCAATGGCATCTTCTTTAAGTGTGTCCGTTGTTAAAACGGCATTTGTACTTTCATTCTATAATAAATAGTCTATCGTGTAAGTTGGTATAGAGAGAGACATCTCGGGAGCTGTCATCATATGTGTTGTCGATGCGAGAGTATTTTGTATTAGATCCTCATATATCCTAAAGCGTGTCGATTAAGGTAGGTTTCTGAGGACTTTTGAGTGTAAATATGTCACGCCATCTTTTTAAATTATATTCTTTATAAAAATAGCATTTTTACTGTCATTATTTAATTCATTATAATTATAATTAACGTGATGTAGTTCATAATTTGAGTAAAACCCGCTCATGAAAGAATTTAGTGTTAACTACAATGAAAAATTCAGTATCATTAACACCTTGGCGGATACTACAACTAAGTATACTCGTATTATTCGTCTCAACTTTTACGTATTTATTATGATATCACCTAAAGTTATCTTCTTATAATTATTCTAGTCTGACTGTTGGTTTGAAAGCTTTCTAATTGGATCACTTAAAAACATAAAGCATATATCTCAGATAAATAATAATAACTTACGTTATTCCATTTTGTAAGAAAATATTATTCTGCCGGTGGGGTATATTTAATAATTAATGTCTAAGCTTTCCAGTTTTGTTATTCAAAATTATCCCCATTAGAAAATTCTTACTAAAAAGTTTAGTTTTCGCAACAGTAATCAAGTCTCAAAAGTAAAGCCCCCTTCTCTTCCAAAATGCAGAGGCGTCAATTCACCGTTGGCATATGATTATTTTTAGGGTTTATTTTGTAATTAACCCGATTCTCTTTTCGCACGATTAAAAAGATATCATATCTTGCACATACTCGTATAAGAATGGAAGATAGGTTCCATTATCTAAAATTAACTCGAAATTTATTGAGAAATAAAATTAATTTCAGTTTTCCTTTTTTATAAACAATATATAAAAATAATAGCTATTATATAAATCTATTTTATAACAAACTTTATAAATTTTCATTGCTTATGTTTAAATTTAACATAAAAAATATATTTACTTTAGTTTCACTGTCTGACAATAAACGCATTCTGTTACGTAGATTTAGCAAAAAATCACTTATTGCCAGAAATTTTCAGTAATGAGGTTTTCAAAGGTTCTAAAATAATATTTATATTTAATGTTTGCGATGTTTTATTAGCGTTGAATACGAATTTAGTTATCATTCTCTTTAATTTTATTTTTTAAGTATCTCTGTATGTAATTGATTTTCTCTAGTGCGAATCCTTGGTGAAAAGCCATTATATTGAAAAAACATAACAGGCGAAACCGGTCATTAGTATATATTATTTTTAATATATTTGTGGAAAATTGTATTAAATCTGTGTTATTATTACAATATCTCAGTACGATTCTTAGTAATGAATTATACATATTTTAAAACTAGATGGAATTATATAAGCTCACCTGGAAACACTTGTAATAAAACCTTTCGGATAAGTTACAATATGTATGGAGTGCCCCCCCCCCCAAATATATTTATAATATCGTGTTACATATTATATTTCAATAATCATGATATTGTAATCGACATGATGTCGCATCTAGAAATGATTCATGTTACAAATTTTGTCGTGTTATAAATGATGGTTTTTGACTTACGAGTATAGCGCCATTTAATAAATTATTTTCGGTTCTCATATTATCTATATACTCGTATATGTGTGTACTCGCATATATGTATTTCGCAAAATGAAGGGTCCGGAAGAAAAATATTAGTATACGAATCCTATTTTAAATCTGTATATACTTGTAAAAATTGATATTTCTAATGGAATATATATGCATACATATAAGCATATGTTGTAAGAACAAATTATTATTAAAAATATAGCTAATTAAGATATTCGAATTCTTTGTTAGATAAATAACTTATGATCGAATAGAATACATAGAAAAAATACAGTGATCAATTGGATGGATATACTTTTGTGATGTATTCTCAAAATCACTCGTAAAGAAACATATGGTTGCCTCAAAAATTCGTACTCGTAAGTCGGACGAAAGTCTTTCGTGGAGCCGGGGCCGTAATTTGATGATTCCTGCCTTAATGGGTTCTCGTCTTCTCATCTCTTTGATTTATTCTTTGAGTCGTTGGCTAAACTTCATTGAAAGTCACACTGTTGTTAAGTTATTTTTTTATTTAATTTTCATTGGATGATTTTCGAATTCATGACAATATTTATCTAATATATATTTATTTTTATTTCAGGTAAGCATCAATACATGCACAATAATCATTATTGACGAAAATCAAAACGTTTTTATTGTAAGTATTTTTTTGTTCTTAATTTGTATTGCATGTTTTTTGTCTTCTCTTATAAATTGAAACCTATCATCAGATATTGGAAATTATCGGAACTTATAAACTGGGTTATCAATACAAATAGTCTTCGGACTCAACGTCGCTACGTGCGTTAAAATATTATTGTCTCGTATTGTGATTTTGCGACGTTATGATACTGTTGAGTCAATTTTAGAGTTGTTTACTAAATATGATTTTTGAATTGTTTATGCAACTCACATATAAAATTTTGCCTCTACATACCAAGAAATATTTTTTATAACTTATGGAAACAATACGACAATAACGAACATATTGGTTTACGACATAATGCCATAGATTTACTTAACAGATATCGTCTCTTGTTATAATTAATACTAGCAAAATAAACGATTGAAACTATTTTAAAGTTTCGCATTAAATAATTTCACATGATAGTAAACACTACATGTAAAGCCTTGAGGAGTGATTTATGTTCATTCATGATAATATACATTATACAGCATATTATATTTAATAATGTCGTCATAGACACTAATTGGAGTACCATCTATGATATAATTTACTGGCATTTACACACGCCACTGTCTGCACCATTAAACTGTCCGGGATTTAATAAGACAAGACCCCCTTGCCCCGCCGCTACTGCGTTTCTCGATTCCTCTCATTCTTTTACGTTGCTCCGTCCTATTCAGCCGAACTCCTTCTACCCCTTCCATAACTAGGTATACAAGTCACCTCCTCACACAAATTATAAGCAAAGTTTTCAAATTTATTTATAACATTCTTGTTTAATTAACGAAAATTTCCTGTTTAATTAATGTAAACAAGTAAAATGGGAATGGAAAATAAAATAAAAACTCAAGTGCGTGAGGGTGTCGGTTGGTATATGTGTTGCTCATTAAAATATAGTTTGGTTTTACATTATTCGTTTGGTTATATTGTTGTTATTAAATAAGTAACTATTTTTACAAAGATTCATAACAATGTAATGCAAAATCGCAGCAAAATCATTTAAAACTTAAACCGTTACTTAAACGCAGTATAACCCTAATACATATCAACCTTGTTTAGGCAATAGGTCTTAACCCTTCGTTTTTTGAAAAGTATTTTTATTTGTACACAACTAAATACACATTCGGTCAAAAGGAATTGAGCCAAAAATGCAAAATTATTATCGAAAATCAGCTTTAGATTTGAAAAAAAAAAGAACGACCTACTAAGTTTGTATTGAAAGGAAAAAAGCATTAACCATCAATTTTAATATTTTTCATATAATATTTTTTTAAATTATCAGACCAGGAAAATAAAACACCAATTTATTGGTTATTGTGTACTTCAAGTTTGTGTTAAATATAACTTTGACTAAAAATCGTTTTTTGTGCCTCTTGTAAAATTTCTTCTATGATAATCAATCCCTTTCGCCTAAACGATAGTTTTAGTCGATATTAATAGAATAAAACGAAATTTTCGTATCAACAAAATGAACATTTCAGTATAACGAAGTGGAAATTATTTTTAGCAGTACTTATGTTCTTTGTGCTGTTAAACACTCGTATTATTTATTACCACTTTTGACTGTATCTCCTTTATTCGATATAACGAAGTATTTTTGAGGTCTCGCAAATTTCGTATTTTCATAGCTATGATGAGTTACTATTATATAAATAAATTCGATGTTATTTAAACGACTGATATTGGATCCCTATTTCGATGTTTCAATACTTAACAAATAAATGTATTTCTATATTGCATTTATGACTACATATTTTGTTTATTTCTTTTTCTGAAATAAAATGTACAAGAGTTTCCTGTATACAGAAGCCCATTGTATTACATATACTCGTACATAACAAGTAAATGTTGCCTACATATTTGTTTCTCCCTATAATAAGGCTTGCAGGGCGTTCGCTCGTTGGACCTGATGGTTTAAGGCTCTAATTTATTGCTCGGTTTTCCAATTTCAAATTAATTTTCCCCGGACTTACTCCGGAGTTTAAAGCTCTATGGAACGAGACTTCAGTGTGTATGTGTTCGTTCGTCTCGACTATTTCTTTCAGCTATATGAGCTGAAAGACTGTTCGTTCAGAAATATTCCTAATATTTATTTGTTTTTTTATATCAATATTCCACTAACTTTTGTCCTAGTTATTTATTGAATATATTATAGTTTAAATAGTGACATGGAATAGAATATATGTGTTATTTAAATTGATTTCAACGTTTTATTTTATCGAAACTTTTCTTTGTGGGATTAGAAAGCTGTATTATAAGTCACTATTTCCTTGATTTACTCATTGAATTATTTCATTCCTGGATTGTTGTCTGAAATCGAATAATATTTTCTCATATGCATTTTAATGTGCAAGGTGTATTCCATGATGAAAAAACAATTAAAGGTCGATTCATATCTACCAGCACGGAGCGAGTTCAGCGCGTAGGGTGGCAGACACAAAAAAAAATCATTACATACAAAACATATAGGAACGTTCATAACTAGCGAACGTGAGCGGAGCGTGTCAGTGCAAACACGGATCAGCACCGGCCAGCATTGTGGCCGAGCTGGACACGCTCTGTGCTGGTAGATTTGAATCGACCTTAATAATTTAAATATCTGTTTAAAAATATTGTAATTTATTGAAAAAACATTTACACATATAGTAATATATGGATGAATTCATACTATGCAACATCAATTTTGAGAAATAAAAAATGCGAGTTGTCAGTATGTAAGTAAAATTAGCGTATTACGATATAAAAGATTATTTTCAGTATTAATTATACTACGCTAAATAAAGAGACAGCTTATTTCTAGAATTTTAACGAAGAAGAGTTCAGGTTACTTTATTACTATTTTATTTATACATTTTTTTATTAGTCAGGAACATAAAACATAATTTATTCAATGCGTTTGGAATTCAAAGCATTTATGAAAAAGTTAATAAATATTATAACTAAAGCAAGAGGTAACAATACAATGAATAAATTAACGATTAAAACGACGAATTAAAAATACAATAAAGAAAAATGCATCTGAGTACTATCTGTCTACCAAATGAACTTCACAGATATACAAGAAAATTACATTAAATTCCGTATAAACTATCACACTCACACAAGTGAAAAATATTCTCACAAGGTTATCTCATTGTATGTTATATACAGGTCAAATTTCTTTATAACTAATATCGAAGTAGCAAAATCTCTAGTATAACGTATATTTTGTTGTCCCAAAAAGCGTACTTGTAGTAGTATACAGTATAAGGAAATTTCAGAATAACGAAGTATTTTCTCTGGTCCCATGAGCTTCATTATAAAGAGATTTGATCTATATATCTATATAACACATGATTGTTCGCCATCTTATTGGCAGGTTACGTTATTTACTTTCTAATTTTTAAGCTACTAAGCTTGTTTAAAAGAGTGACATCTACAGATTTTTTTGTCCAGCATTATATGTGATAATTGAAATCGGACAACTGGAATATCTGTAGGTATGAACGAACGTTTTGGATATGTTTTTGTTTCACTGTATTTTTTTCAAGTAAATACTTAAGAAATTAAACATAAATTATTATGTCGCTGTCTAATAATTCGCGGTATAACTTAATAGTACATGAGTGTAGCATAATTTTCTAAGTAAATATAATATGTGAATTATACATTTCTTGCGTTCCACTCCGTAAATTTAATTATAATTCATCTCAAGAAACACTCAAATTTCACGAATTCTCGCCCACAAATCACCATTCCTGCCAGCCAACTAAATCCACTTTATCACGCCGGTTAATTAAAATTATCATTAAAACATTTTGACGTTTAGTTGCGCAGAAACGGCGACAAAGCGGTCCGGCCCGCGCAGGACTCGGCCGGAGATTTATTTCTTCATCTGCAAGTTTTAATTACATCAATTATCTTGCATTACACGAGCAGCGTTGCCACAGATACGACAAGCTGATTAAAGTATATGCGATAAATAATTCTGTTTAATTTATTCTGGCGGCCTGTCGCCATGTTCCCAGTAGATTATCCTACCGATTTATCATCATTAAAATTTTATTCGCGACACCACTGCGGTTTACTAATTTTCACCATGTGGCCAATACGTATAATGATGTTTATTCGTACACCATTATGATTTTAAGGCTATTTTTACTATTTCCTACAAGGGTAGAGTGTCTAATTTAATACCAAATACAACGTATTCGATCATTTTTTATAACAATGTGTACTTCTAAACTCAGTTTCACTATTTCATTTATGGTAAAAACAATTTCGACATATATCAAACAAAACTTATTTATAGTCAAAAAAATCGATCTCAATATTATTATTACTATCTTAAGCATTTTCTTTTTTATACTAATTTCAAATATACAATAAATCTCATTATAACAAAATCTGAATTAACAAAAAAATCAGTTAAAACGATTGTATCCTCGAACCGGATGAACAGTTAGTTGTGCATAATGAACGAAACAAATATTGAACAAAAAATAGGTTTAACCAAGTAAACATTTTAATGTAACGTGAGCAATAAATACGTTAATCGCGTGTTGATAACGTTTGTTTTTAAATACTCGTAAAATATGCACATTGTACAATAGACGTTGGACCGGTAGAGCAAGTGGATCATAGCTCTAGGGTGGCCAATCTATGGCGCATGAGCCAAACGTTGCGTATTGGACGATTATAAGTGTCGCATTGCATCCTTGTGTCTACAACATTACTGTATTATTATTATTACCTCCAACCATGAACGTAAGAATGTAGAAAAGATTTTTGAGGTGTATGGCGCATCTGAACTTGTACGTGAAAAAAATGACGCATGGCATGTTAAAGGTTGGCTACCCCTGCATAACTGTGATTTTTTCAAATGTTTATTAATGAATATTTGTAGCCAGGGTATTGACTGAAATTTCTTTATCATAGACAATAATTATTATTAACGTTATCTATAAAGCAGTGGCTCTTAACCGGGGGTGCGGAAGAAGCCCCTAACAATCTAAATTATCAAATATCATTGATTAAATTTTTGATAATAAAATATTTGAAAACTACAGTAATCCCCACAATAACGTGAAAGTCGGGACCGCGTTATTGGGGTATTGAAGCTCATACAAAAATTAGGGTTATGGTCAAGTGATGATTTACGCGTGTCTCTTTAAAAAAAAGAGCCATGTGAAAAATGTACAATTTTCTTTAAATAAACAATAAATTTCACAAAAAATGTATTTTCTAAACTAAAAAATTGTAGCACATTTTTAATGGGGTGCGGAGACCTATTTTCAGATTCAAAGGGGTGCGGCTCACTTAAAAGGTTAAGAAACACTGCTATAAAGTTTCAAGATTTATTGAATATCAAGTATCGCTTGCAGTTGCCTCGATAGGAAGAGATCAAATGATTTTGCGGGTCTTATACGGCTCGCTGGCTAGACGTTCCCCACATCTGATTGACATCATAATTATAAATAATGCGTTGTCAATATTTTATTTTGATAAAGTGCTCCACCAGACTGTAAAAATAGAACCTTCAAGTTTATTCCAATTAGTCTTGTTATGGCGTTGTATCATTATTTATACTAATCGAAGTTACTAATTAGGAAGTTCATTATTATTAAAGTTCATGCAAATTAGCGAATATTGGCAAGACATAAATTTTACAACTCGTCTGTCTGTTTGTGTTTTTAATTAAGCCATATTTTATTTTAAAAAAAAGTTGTAATACATCCTGCGCAAATTATTGTATTTTTTAAAATTATTTTACCTGTAGAACACGGATACATACCCCTTTTAATTGATAGTTTGTTTATGATTAGTTAAGTCTATTATTCTAACGATTTATTTCCTGCTCATAATTTAATGAACGAGTGCACGAAAACGTGTTCCATAAATTAGGCGGTATGTAATGCAAATTGGATCTTAGAAAATTTTAATGATGAAAATATAATATTTTTAGAATGAATTAAATTACTAATTACTGGGCACCTAGTATAATAATTCCAGAGATATTAATTATTTTGATAATATGTTTGGCTATATCACACCGGGTGTTCTCTATTCCATAATATTAATAATGCTAGTATATACAGTACGACTTCACGCACAACAAAAGTTATAGTTTGAATTCATGATATTAGTAGACTGCGATTATCAATTTCAGCACCGAGTCCCTAGTAGTACCGACAATTTTCGCACTCTACAATATAGATCATGTATTTAACATTGCTATTGATTAGATACAATTATGATAATCGTTTATTGCAGATGCTTTCAAACTTCGGCCCGCGGGCCGCCACCGGCCCGTTATTTAAAAGTACAGTATGTTGGTATGATGAGCTAGCTAGGTTTTGTCACTCGGGACTAGGTGGAGGAGTCAGTGTGGCACTTAGGCTGAAAAGTTTGGAGTCCCCTGGTCTATTGAAAAGATGAAATGGACATTTTTTTAAAAAATATTTTAGTTCATTCTGCCTAATGTAAAATATAGGATTGATGGTTACATTGATTTAAAATATATTATATATAAATCGAATCCTTCATATCAGAACTGAAATTTTATTAACTCTTCTTTTGTATGCTCGTAAATTTATAGAAATGTTTATGAATATATCTGTATGGATGTATTTGATTCATATAATATCTTGAACTAATTTGATATACTATCAATTCTTAGTGGAAAGTTATTTTATTGAAATAATAAACACAGTTTTCATACTTATTTCGACAAAATACATTTTTAAAAATTAAGCTCCCCCTTCGTTTGTTATAACATTTTCAAGTCACAACAAATTTTTAAATATAACTCAGTTTTGTTGTTTGCTAAATATTTATTTTTCATTTATCGTATAACCTTGACTATTGAAGAAGTTTGTCTATTTTCTTTAATAATACTGGATTATTTGTATGACCTACAAGAAGTTAAAGAAAAAAATGTAATACTGATCGTTATTTCTATCTGGCTCATTTAAATAAAGCCTTCAATTAAAGTAAGTAACTCTCCGAATACAATGCTTTGAAGATAGAATCTAATTAATTTAGATGTAATAATATTCAACGTCTACCCGCGTCCCATCGTTTTATAACATTCATAAGAAATTTTCATCACATTTGACGATATGAAAATATATACACACGAACTTCGTTCGACGGGAAACACTAAAATATTGCGTTTGCAAAAGAAAACTACTCTCAATAAAACCTTCTCCGCCCAACCTCCTCAGAACCCCCCACACTATTATTATACATTACGTTCTACGAAACAATTCCAATTTTTATTGGAAAGTACTCATATGTGAATAACAACAAATAATAATCTAATCTATCGTCTTAAAAATATAGATTCTATCAATTAAATTTATTATTAACACGAAAGAATATTTGAGACAACTTATTCATTTAATCTGTCCAGGAGTATGGCCGCGCATATGAGTCCGCTCAAAATTCATTGCACACATTTAATATAATTCAAAATTACAGCTAGATTAACCTCTCCAGGAGTGAGTTTTTTAATTACGGTGGCATAATTGGGTGTAAGTTTTCCATAATCTAGCTTTCAATTTTATTATTTATTTATAACGGGTATGTATTACTATTGTTGTATAATGTTTATTTGATCCATAGATAATATATACTAGTATTTTATTGATTGATGTTTGTCGTACGTATACGTCTATACTTCTTCAAAGTGAAATTTTGAGCGGACGCATATGAGCGTCCATACTCCTGGACAGGCTTATTACGATTGTACAATTAAGTGAAAGTTTTTTTTTCTTAATATAGAATTTGAATTTTATTAAATGTACCTAATACTATTAAGTATTGTATAATGTTTATTTGATGCATAAATAATATGTTCGAGTATTTTATTGCTTTGTGTTTGATACACATATTCGTCTGTACTTCTTCAAAGCAAATTTTTCTTGAGAATGCATATGCACATCCATACTCCTGGACAGGTTAAATTGTATTAATAATTCGAAAGAATATTAGAGACATTTTGTGTTTTAAATATGCCTCAGACAAAAACAAACAGTTCGAGTCACAGGAAACATCAAGTCGTATAGACTGTAATATCCCAGCAACTTACCTCTTCTAAAAGGGTTTTCAATGAATATTAAAATACCTGGGGTGGATTAGATTGACATACGACTTAATGGCTCGCGGGCCAGTGGCATAGGTCCCCTTTTGATTAATTGTGTTATCAGTATGTTTTAAATGGCATTTTTCATTTTGACATACATCTTAACGTGGTATGTCATTACTGTTTAAATTATTTTTTTCATGACAGATTATATGATATCACATTATATTTTATCTATTGTTAATCCTTCGTGGGAACCCATTATATATAATTCATTACTGTAATCTTTATACCAGTATGTATATCTTGCATTTTTTAAATACGAAAGCTTTTCTCTTTTATCTGAAGTACATTTATGACAGTATTATGTCAATTTTTTTTTTCTCAAATTTAAATTAGCTATCCATTAAATTCTATAAGCAAAACAAAAAAAAATCACCAATCAAATTAAATATATCAAGCACGTATTCATTCATATATACAAAATATTTTTTTAAAGTTAAAAGGTGGCGCGTACATCGTCCGTCACGGGCATAAAATTACACACTTGTGTCTTCACTGTGAGTTCCAGTCTTACTAACTGATGATGTTGGTTATATAATGATGCAATAAATTAAAAAATCATTTATAATTATATATTTTTATGGTATACAAATATTATTAAAATATATATTTTTTACAATGTTTCTCTACACGGTTTAGCTTGAGGTCACGGGCTTACAAATAACTTTCCTAAACAACAATATAAAAGAAAACCTTGCAAAAAATGCTTTACGATCAACATACGCGTCATAGCTCCGTCACATTTCGGGAGTATACCGTAGCGTAACTATTGTGACACATATATGCTAAAAATATGTGTGCAGAAATATGTAGCTGAAATGGAATTTTGCTACGAATTTACTTAACTGCAAAGCTCTCACCTGGGTTCAATAGACATGTTTTGATAACATTACGAGTATGTACAACCATCCCTATATTCATATTCGTCATAGTGCTAGTCTCGTAAAATTATGCGAGTTTTTCGAATCCTTCATGCGTCATAATGCTACCAGCTACATATTTCAGAACGGGTAATGTGGGGTACTTCTATGGAAGGAGAAATATTTCCGATAATAATGTCTAATAAACAAATTTCTTCGTCGGGTAATGAAATCGTGGTCCCAAACGCACGAAATATTTTAATAGCCTATTCAATAAAAGCGTCGTAGGACTCCCACTTTGGTGATAATTGATGCGCATTTACTTGAGGTCCATTGGAATAAGTTGATGGATGGCCAATCAATTGCCAGAGCCATTAGATAGCAGTTTATGCCTTTTACGATTTATCTATGCAAATAAAGAACTCATCAATACGGCGTTTAAGTGCAGCATTAAAGCCACTTAAGCTTTTTTCTATCGCTTCTATACAGTGTGATCAGCAGCTCGCCTACTCTCAGAGCTTTTTTTTTTTATTAAAAATAATATTACCGAGACTTTGAATTATACCGTAAGAGTGCCATGGTCTAAGCGTATCCGACTACTAATCTGAGGGTCGCGGGTTCAAATTTTGCGCCGCTCACAACATTACTTCGACTATTGACTCATTTGTATTTATAGTCTGGCAAATTTTAAAAAACTACAAAAATAAAAATCTCCACACTGAAGGTTTTATGTGCTCTAATTTTGGAGCAAACATGGAATATATAAAGAGCTGACAGATCCACATATATCAATGTATTTTCGACTACTGTTTCTTTTTTTAGATATATGAATAGATTTATTTAATAAACACATTTAATAGATTCATCATTAAAAAAAGAGTTTGTATACATTGTTCAGCTAATTTGTTGATTTCCCTTTTTTAATTTATTATAAATGGCTTAAAATTAAGCTTTATCGTAGATTAATTTATGATGCATAAATCATGTTATTTCATGTTCCATTTTCAAATTTCTTTCGCGCATTTTTTTGACATTTTCCTTATAATTGTTGTGCTATTTCAAGTGTACTTTTAGCGGGATTATTTTACTGCTTTATAAAGTTATTTATTAATATTTAGGACAATAATGATTATCCTGTACACGTAATATATGTTGATTATCTAGATTTCTTTAAAAAATATTGCTGGTTATTACAGGTATTAAAACATATTTTATACAATAAACAATTTTACGGTCACCTTATACGGGGCAGTCTTTCAGTTTGATATCTAATATCAGATATTATTTTTAACTGCATTATTATAACATTAAGAGTTTTTGTTTGATTTCTGTTAGCGGTTATTCACTGGAGTGCTTCATACCCACACTCTCGATTAATTACTACTTTATCTTAGGTTAAGTGGGCAAAGAAATTTCAACAAGTGCCCGTATGTACGAGTGGATGCCCCAGCGTCGACCTCAAAAGCTCACAGCCACTGCTCGGTCGCGCGCCAAGCGAATTGTAACTTCCGAGAATCAAGCTTTTAAAAATATTCTCCTAATAAAGCTCGTTGTATGTATTATCCATAGTGTACGATTTCTATTGTAGATGCTACGTTCTTTATGTTTTAAATGATGATAATTGAGTAATTCTTTTTATTAACGTCTCGATTTTTTTACTCAATATATATAAGTAGGTATTGTTACAGTATAATTCAGATAATTCGTAATGCCACGGAACCTCAGGTTAATTACGAATTACAGTAAACCCCCCTATAGCGTATCGTTTTATAGAGAATTTTTCTGTAGCGTTTGCGGCGGTTTCCCCCTATAGCGCTTTCCCCGATGGCGTAATTTTACAGTGGTGATGTGTGCAGTGTACGTACTAATTGACCATACCTTATTTTTCTATATCGACACAACGCCCACTCGAACTCGTGCAGCCCCCTAAATGCTAAAATTGTATAAATGCCCCGCCAGACCTCTAAAATGCCCATAAAGGGGCACTGGCGCCCCAATTAAGAATCACTATTCTACATGAATAAACGGGATAATTTTCCTGGAAATTACGAATTATAAGACGTTTAGGTAGCACTGGGAAGAAAAATCATTACGAATAAACGAGACGATCAAAATGCATTGTTTTTTACGAACTATTGCCGGCAATTTCTTACGAATTTTCGGTATACGAATCATCGGGAGTGTACTGTATTACGTTCGTCATGCAATTGTTGAACCTTATATTGAAAATGGCCTGAAAACGTCGAAGTACACTAATTACATATTCTGAATAATAATTGTAAATAATCACACTATTTTAATTAGCGCATTACCCAATTAATCCTAACGTAGTCTACTGTAGACCTAAACTAATTAAAGTAACCCTTATAAGTAAGCGTAAAAGTGAAAGGTTTTCTTGCACCTTAAAACTACAAACCCCATAGAATCAACATACTCGTACATCTCAATTGTTTTTTTAAGACTAAACCATGCTTTCTCCCTTTTTAGTTTTTTTTTATTTTTACATTCATCAAATGAGTAATTGTTAGTACATTTTAACCGTTGTTATAAGACGCTTACAGCACGAGCGTTTCATCACCACCTGTCGCGGACGATTTGCGTGCTGCCTTTTTGTTTAATAAAAAAAAAATCATCCAATTTCGAATAATGTCTCTGATATACTCGTATATATTTATAATATATACATATACACGAGTATACAATGGGTCGTTCTCGCTCTAATTTGAAAAAAGGAAAAGATGTACAGTGCATATTGAATTTTAAACTTTTTGTCTGTGAATTTTCAAATAGTTGAATGTATCATATGTAACAAATTTATTTATATATTTAATTTGAATGGTGTTTTTTTTGTTGGTATTTCCACATGAGCAGTTAAAAGTTTAATTCTTTCACTTCGTGATATTTTAAAAATATAAAAATACCGACCATTAAAATCACTATGTAAATGTAAATAATTAAATTGATTCTGCTGAGTAAATTAGCAA
>JAPMAE010003444.1:1898-15352 GCA_036584705.1 Rhyacophila sp. 25_7
GGATAAAATCACGAATGGTATCTAATTTCTCCATATAATACGAGTTAAACGTCTCTGACTTTTTACTAAAACCTTTAGATCATTGGTCGGTGTTCTGTGAATTACGTAGCAATTATGAGTCAACATTTTACAAACGTTCAGGTTGTTGAAGTCTATTTTTTTAAAGAAAAATTATATGATTTCATAAAATCGTTCACAATATTTGGTCATGGCATGCAAGGTGTCCAACCTTTCAAAATGATTAAAATGTAGCACTTCAGTACTCACATTGGTTTCATAAAAATAGTACATCAATATTTCTTTTAAAAGTATATTGAATATTTTTTTGTCATGACATTATTTGTAATGATCATATTGACGATGTTTAGGCAAAAGGGATTAACACTCACAGAAAAAAAAAATACATGAGGCATAAAAACATTTTTTAACGATTTTTAGTCAATGTCACATTAACACAAACTTAAATTGCACGATGACCAATAAATTTGCGTTTTATTTTTTTGATTTGATAAATAAATTTTATTTAAAAAAATCATAAAAATTGGAAGTTAAAGCTTTTTTACTTTCCACGCAAACTAAGTACATCGTTCTTTTTTCAAAATCTAAAGCTAAATTTACATAATAATTCGGCACATTTGGCTTAATTTCTTTTAACAGAATGTTCATTTAGTTTGTACACTGTGATTCTCAAATAAAAGCGCTTTTCAAAAAACTGAGAGTAAAGCCCTTTTGCCGAAATAATGTCAATATTATAGTCATATCTCTTGAGTTTTCATATTTAAAATCATGTAAAATATTCAAATTTGTTTAGCAAGCTATGTTGTAAGTTGTGCAAGTTAACTCGCTTCTGCAACTTAATCGGTTAAATAATGCATGTTTCAAACAAAGGATCTACTACTTAAACCCGTTTTTTATAAATTTATTTTATATAATTATTAACACATTTAAAAATATCTATAAATCTCTTATAAAAACGCATTTGTTTATATGCTTATAGGGCATATATTAGTGACGGCGAACCTGTGGTCCATGGGCCAGACACTGGTCTACAAAGGCTTTTTAAATTACCCATATATTGAATTTTATAAACTTATGTTCCATATCATAAAAGAGAGAACAATTGAAAATATTAAAAAAATAAAATACAAATACTTAATCTCGAATTTATAAAAACAAATATTTCTAAGCAGACGTGGGCAAAATGATATTTTTCTACTGCATTATTTATCTAGCCTCTTTGCAAATCACACCACCGATCGGGGTAGTATTAAAAAAATGAAGAAAAATTAATCCACTCCTCAAAAAGATTTTCCATCACTGGTATAATAACATATAAAGTTATTTGTAAACAGTATTGCATATGTTATGTGAAAAATTTTCACAGAGTGAACGGTACACAAAATTCGACATCAAAATCCAAAACATCATATTAAGCGTGAAAGATTACTGTGGAACATAAAATGAATTATTATTGACTGTTTGCTAAATACTTAAGACATACGTCCTTAATCTAAATATACACGAAAAATGTGAATTACGTGTGAATTTTTTCTGGGTCATGAGATATTAAATTGTAATTTATGGCTACATACAAAGCGCTCTGCCGCTGCTGGACAGTTAAAAATTTAAATAAAACAATGTTAGATAAACTAACGCCCTCGTTTAATATGTTTTCATTTTCACACAAAATAAATCAACTATAAATGTATTATGATCAATGAATTGTCGTTTATGTATTTTGATATTTCCTTCACTGCAAGGATGTGGTAAATCTCGAAACTATAAAAACAAACATCATTTCTTAAATGAAGATCATAAGAAAATATCATTCTTAGTTACACGAATATCATTTTAAATAAATCGGTTTTTTTCAATTATCAAAATCAGAAAAATTTATTAAAATTAATTTTATATAAGAATTACTCACTTGAAGTATTTAATATTACATAAATTTTATATTTTTCAAGAAAAACACTTCCTGACAATTTTTTAATTTAATTTTGTTGCACAAATATTTTATCCTGGTACAATAATAGAGTGACCATATTAAAATACAATTTCACAAATTGAAAACATCTGCCGATACCTATATTAATAATATAACACCAAAGGGCAACCAGAATGAATATAGAAAATCTTTTCAAATCTAGTATTACGATTATATTCACCCCATTTCCATGGAAGTAAGCGTAAAAAAAGGTAGCGCGAGTATGTAAATAGGTTACTCGCACTGACCATGCTCCTGCCACTTCTGATGCCGGTGTTCCCCTCATTGGCGATTTTCCGTGCAGAAGTCAAAGAATATGTAGCTCAAGTGATTTAGAGTGTTTATATTCTGTACTCGTGTAAGGGAGTGGTGTAGAATGGGAAGTGATTATGAAGCGGAAATGCAAACAGTCACTGCCTTTGATGGTACCACACAGTAGCGCAGTTGCTTCATAGCGAATTCACGCAAAGCATGAAGGACCTCGCTGACCAGAGGGTCCTTAAGATGTAGACTCAATATTCGATTTAATATAAATTTGCATTACTATTAAAAGCGATGTAATGGCATACTTGTTCATGGCATGCAGAGTATCTACCAAAAATACGGTTTTTTAAAGTAAATTTCAAAACTATATACCGTGTTCATATTATTTTTTATCTTTTCGATAACCGTAGCGAGTGTTGAAAGGTCCTTTAGTATGTTAAACATTTTAAACTACTACAAAAGAACCTCAATCGGAAAATCCGGACTAAACTTAATTTCTAAATTATTTATGTTAATTAAATTTATTTTCTTATATATTTATTATGTTTTATGTAAATAACAATATTTACTAGCACACACGGATAATTATTTCATCTCACTTTTTTAAAATGTGCAGTGCATATGTGCATGTGCGTAAATTCTGCGTGACGGTCCAAAATATCTAGCTTCGCCACTGCTGCCACAGAAATATTTTGGAGAATAAATACAGCAACAGTGCAAGGACAAAAACTACTTAAATAGTTCGAGATATCTACGTGAATGTATAAAATAATCTTTTATTATTTTTTACTAAATATTTGTTCAATAAAATATTGAAACTTACTGATTTTCATAGATGTCAGTATATAAGTAACTGAATATTTACAGACGTGATGCAGAATCATATATCGATAAGTCGACTAATTAAAAATACTAAGTAATTGTCAGTGTTGTGATATATTTGCACGCTATTCAAATAAAAAACAATACATAATTTAAATTGATATTTGATCCACCATTTATATCAAGTTGTTATAAAACGTCGATATAATTGATTCCATTCATATTAAGACAGACTTAATAGAAATGCCATAAAGCTATACGTTTTTATGAGTTTTCATCACCCAAACGCAATCATTTCGATTTTACTCCGAATTTAAATTTATAATATCACTCTTGCGATGCATGTGGTCAACGATCACAATACGAAACTTCTTCTCATGCAGGTTGTTACGTAAGGTTTTCACCAGTATTTTATAAAAAGTTACACACGCGTATGTTAAAAGTAAAATTGATACATGGACAGTCGTTTTGGACAGTCATTATCAATCGCTCGTACACTGTACGCAAGAGTTTTTTAATTGAACCAATCATAACAATACGTTTAAATAATCTAATAGTTAATTATCATTTGATTTCACTCGATGATTTTATTTTCAGTGACTTGACTATGGAATTCAAGTATCAAATAATATAATAGTATGCTATTAATTTTGTGGCATTTTACTTTCACTCATCTACCTACATTTTAAGGAAAATAACAAATAAATACAAGATTTAGAGACAATTTAAAAAAATACTTGCGACACACAAACTATTTATATGTATCTACGAGTATTTTTACGAATTTATTTGAAATGTTTAGATGTTTTCTGTCGGTCAGTTGTGTTATATATTACATCACAGTTCTGGGTAGATTTAGTCATAATTACGTAATTAATGCCTTACTGGCTTTTAAGACATTCAGCTCGTTTTAATGAATATCTTTTCTATCATATTTTTTGTCATCTAAAACAATTATACTATTGAGCTAGCAACTGCTGGGTGTTTCTGTTTTTAAAATTAAAAGCTTTTAAAATCTATTCATTTATCGGTTATTATACATATAGTAAATCTTGGCACAACGCCGTCTACAAAATCCTACGAATCTAATTGATTTATATCAAGTGAAATACGTCTTAGCACACAAGTATGTGAAAATATTTTTTATCACACACAATGCGACATAACGTTAAGCGAGATTTTATTACTGGCTTTTTGATATTTGAATGCGGCGATAATTTCACAAATGATTCCCAAGATATTAAAAGTGATGACAAAGTCAACAATATGTTATTTATGATGACAATAATGAGAATTAATATTTACACATATTTTTTTTTTGTAAAAAGAGTCTAAAATAAGCATCAAATGCAATATTATTTATGTTTTGTTTTTTAGTTATCATGTTGTTGCAATATGTTTATGTATGTTTTATAACACATCGTTATCACAACGGTCATCGGTAACCGACACTAATTTAGCGAGCATACCATATATCGAAAAACATAAAAATTCACTAAGTTTTTAAAAGTTCCAAAATCATTCTATCAAAATCAAAAGCATATTCTAACAAATAAAATAAGAACCATTTCATTAAAATAATCTTTAAATTTATAGATGATCATTGCGGATTTAAATGATCTAAGTAAAAAAATGTTTTATTCGATATGTCATTGATGTTTATCTTATTTAAAAATTAAATGTTTCAGAACTGTTTGACAGACAGTTTCAAATAATGACGATGTTTTTATCGAATCTAATATCTACATAATACGAAGAATAATTCTTTATTATATTTATTTTGTCTTAAGCGTTATTTTTAAATCACAAACTCATGTTTGTTTCTCAACGCACAAGTAATCGGCTATGTTTATCGTGTAAACTCATGTTTGTTTCTCAACGCATAAGTAATCGCCTATATTTATCGTGTATTTGTGGTTAAGTAATACTTTTTTATATTTCTGTACCTCAAAGGAAACTATACTATATACGTCAAAAATGCACTTTTTTAATACGGCTGTTCAACGTCGTTTTGGTATTGATTCCCTCGGATAATATATAACAAAGTATAATATTTCTTTCGTTATATTTTTTTCTAGTAGAGTTACAACATGATTGAATATATCACTAGAAAGAGCGTCGCAAGATATACTACACTTTATCCATATCTCAATTTTTTTTAAAACTGAGATAGCGTAGTGTACGTCTAAGCTACTAATTTTGTATTTATGTATGGATTCAAATTTTATCAGTGATACCAAAAAAAATTTTCAGAATATTCATTCTCAGAATATTATTTCATTATTTGGCCCTTTAATACAATAGAACATTAATATATTTTGCACGCGTATGGTTAATTTTAGTTCGTAAATATTCATTATGTTGAAAACCTCTGATATCGATATCCAATTGTCATTCTACCTGTGTGTTATTATTTATTAGGTGGTCATCCAAGTGTGAAATAGTTATATATTGTGATAGAGGAAATGGAAATAAGCCCATAATACGATGCGCGAGAGTTCAAACACACAACTTTCTTAAATCGTAAACGCACTCACCAAGCGTATTCGCAAATCATTCACAGATTACGTCTTACAAATAACATTGCCATTATTTAATATAATGCTTAATTCAATATTGGATTAAATATACTAATTAAATTTTTGACAGCGATGAAATACATACAATTATTGTTATTGTACGCTATAAAACTTTTAGTATAAATAACACAAAAACTTATTTCGTTTGAAATGGTGATAAAAGATGTGTTGAAAAAAAGTTCTCGAAATCACTTGATCAAAAGATCGATGAAAATAATGAAATTTTTTGAGCAATTGATTTCGCACGATATTTACCAAATCATAAAATATGGTTATTCGGGAATATTTACTCGTACGTTTCCGCAGTCAAGGTTGTCACAACGAATTTACTATTTTCACAATTCTGTGAAAATATTATGTTAATAATATTTAACAGTCTTCACCGTAAATTTACACATACAAACTCACACAGTCATGGTTATATCTCATTTATTATTCTACCATTGTTGTTATTTAGGTAACCCTGACACCATATATGCGATTTTCTCTATAATTTATATGAGTTCAATTTACGCTTTCTTAGTAAATAAGACCAATATTTTGTTATAAAAACGAAATATTAAACCGGACAAAAATCCTGTGTTGATACCATATACTTGTATGTAAGCAAGCAATATATCGGTGTATTTTTAGCAATATATAGGTAAATTTAAGTTTATAGACAAATCTTACATTTTTCTTTATTTTTTTCCTTAAATGCCACATCGTTTATTAATTTCGCATTGAAATACATAAATGATGATGTTTTTCTGTAACACACATCAAAAACTCGTCATATTTTTTGAAATAATGTTGAAATAATAAATTTCAAAATTTAGCGGCTTTTCCAGTTATTTGAAAGAATAGATGTCTCATAAATATCGAAACCATTTCGTTGCTGAAAGATACCATAAAAATATTTTATTTGTTCTGTTATAGAATATTTTATGATTACTATTTCATCCCACTATAGAACGGAAGAGGCGCGTAGAAGTTACGGTATTTTTTTTATTTTGGGCTTGATTTGTTTTACATATTATAAACAAGGCTATAATTTTAAGCAAAATATATCAGAATAATACATAGTACCGAATGGAACTTACTGACGCAACCATCAACTCCACGCAAACTATCTATGACTCACGGTTCTACTTTAACGCTGCCTTTTGAATGGTGGTGCTACTTAATGGTGTCTACTCGTAGGACGCTACGAAGTTTTAAAGTAATATTGTTTTAAGCAGATGACCTCAAAAAATTCGGAGTTCATCAATGTTTAAATATTCTACGTATAGCTTTAGCAAAAAATATTTAATATATGACATGTAAATAAAAATGTCTCAATTGTGCGCTCAGTACATGGTCCGAGTTGTACCAATACAAGGCTGCAGTGAGCCTGGCACACATAACAAGTAGAAAGGGTTAAAATGTTGTGAATGTTTATTCATTTAATTAAAAAACACTGATTTTTTTTAATTAATTGGCAAAATGCACGTTTATGTAAATATAATGTAGTAATAAGCGTAAGAAGCAGTATTGAGTGTCAATAAATATGTACAAACAATTTAAATACTTTTATTCATTTTAATAATGCAAATTTAATCATATTTCTAAATAATTAATTGTATGCATCTAGGCAAAACTGTCTTAACCCACCATTATAATTTGCAATCACGTCAAGTAACGTTGAACTTACGTTAGACCTGTCAGTACAGAAATGCAAAATATATACAATAAACCAGACAGAAGACAGTTTGCACCGTATTTACGGATTATTGCGGAAAATAAATGACCAGCAAGGTATAAATATTCATAGTAATTGTGAGTATTATACCGGACTGACATTATTTTCTTCGAAATCAGAATGAAACGAGTTTCTTACGTAACGTATAAACGTATTTTGCTCAAACATATAAATGGTTTTCATACAAACATTGCGTGGGTATTACAGTTTTACTTTCTGTATTTGTAAATGTATTTTTGGTATTTGTTCGCAGATGTTTTATTTTTACACAAGATGACCAAACTCCTAATTGATTTTTTCCAGAGCATTTTTTTGCATATAATTTCAAAGCCGTTCAGTTATTTTTAACTGATCTCATGTGCCGCAGCTAGTTAATTTGACTCAAATTTTAAAATAATCTTTAGCTCTATTGGATTTCGACAAATACGAAAATAAATATGTTTTATTACAAAAATAGATAAAATATCAATCTTATATTTTATTTAACTCTTAACTTTCTGTGACAAAATACGTACGTCAAAGATGTTTCATCACTACACTCTTTTGTGAAAATATTATATTATATATACGTCTTCAACGAATTCTGCTGACTTTATCTAAGTTCCGGCTATGAAAGTTCGAAGGACCCTTCACTGACCGCCAGTTATTAAAACTGCGATTGTGCTTAGTTTCCTGCCTGACTCTTCACGAAAAAAACGTTTTTTATTTTTGTTTCCCACATTTTGATTTTATGCCTGCCCGTAGCGGAGTCTCACGGGATGGTATCACCACGCACAGTATGCTAGAAGATTTGAGATTAGATTTTAGGAAAAGAATGAGTAACAATCTGCCTTTCACTCAGTCCCCAGTTGCATGAGGTACCTTGTACCCTGTATGTACCCTGTAGCATTGACAACTTAGCCAACTCGGCTACCCAGGCTAGAAACAGATGACTCATTTTGGGAGTCTGTGCAATATTGCTCTTCGTAAGACTCCGCAAATTTAGTAAGAGCCTTGAAATTAGCCTTGGTTGGTACCATGTTTGCGTACCCTATAGAACCCGTGTGAGGATGGATCCTGGTGATTAACTCCATACGAGATGAATGCATCTGCGGGCACTCCCAAAAGACGTATATACGTACATAAAAGTGCTTTATTTAATTTTATTAATGATTTCGCTTTTGTTTTATTTCATTCTTTGGGTACTAAACAATGTACCTAGCAATTTATGGTAGGCTATTAAAGGGTTAATATAATTATTGACGAATCACTTATAGAGTTTGTAACCGAAAAAATGGATAATTGTTTATTTTCAATGGTTAAGTATTTAAAAATATGTTTTTACATATTTTCTGTACAATATAAATACCTGGCGTTTATCAATGCGAAAAATGTTAAAAAAAAAACACTTATAAAATGCATTCATCGACTGGCCTTCACTGCCCCAAACATAAGCATACGGTGTTCCCAAGGCATTTTTTGTTAAGTAAAACTCGCAGTACTTCGCACAATTAAATTTCGTAATTAGCTTTGTACAACTACAGTAGATATTATTCTTCTAGGGAAAAATTAATAATACGCAGCCATAAACCTTGGTTTATACGTTAGTATTGAGTGGTGAAAACTGATACAGGCATACTATACTAAAGCTATGCATGCAAAATGCCAACATATTATATTAGAATTAATTCGACGTAATATCATTAGAACAAATTAAATTATAACGAGCGCTTAAAGATAAACGACTAAAAATGTACTTATAAACGTGAAGTTTTTATTTTCATAAATAAAAAATGCATTATAAAATCAATTCACAGTTTGAATAAATGTATTACCAATTTTAATTGCTGATTACGCCATATTTTTTCAACCAAGTTTATATAATATCATATATGAATAAAAAGTTTCAAAAATACTTTTTAAACCGTACGTCCAGTGATAATTCATTCATTAAATAATCTCTTCAGGATTTTTTGTGTTATTAAATAATTATGCTGTCATATTAATATAACATTATTTTTCTTAGATAATGAACTCGTTCTTGAAAATTTAGGTCAATTGTGTTATTTCCTTTCCACATTTCTCCTAAGAATAAAAACGAAGCAAAAAGCGTAGATAATTAGATAATTGGGTAATTTTTTGATATATAATATAACATAATAAAAAAATACGTTGTTTTGGCAGTATAACTGCTAAATTATATACATTTATTTTCATGTTTTTTATACAGGTACATTCAATTGACTGTGAAACGGAATCATTTAACAAAAATAAACATAATAAAACACATATTTTTTTTAATTCAAAATGACAAACAATGAAATGTTGGATTTATGTGCATGACTTAAAAGCTATATGATTTTACTTATAAAATAAAAATGTGCAATGCATGTGTTCCCACAGTATACGTACTCCAAAGCATCTTTCGCCTCTCCGAACAAGAGCGAAACTATATCTTTCTAAGTATCAGACAATGGGAACGCACAATCGAGTGCATTAACTTATTATATCACATTCATAACTTGAATTCCTTCCTGCTTACAATTAATAGCCCCCATGATGACCATAATCGTAACTGTCTTCGTGGTGTTCTAATTCATGATGGTGGTCCGAAATATGGACTGGGTAGGGCACTTTGACATGGTACGGTACTGGCTTCTCCACGGTGTATGGCACATGCTTTTCTACATGAACTGGATAAGGCCTGTCGACGTGCACTTTCACGGGATAAGGCACTAATTTCTCGACTGGATACGGGACGCGTTTTTCAACCGGATACGGTGCTGGTACTGGAACCTTCACTGGATACGGAACTGGTTTCTCTACATGCACTGGATAAGGACGATCTACTGGGACCTTAACTGGGTATGGGACACGTTTCTCTACTGGATATGGTACAGGCTTTTCTACTGGGACTGGGTATGGTTTTGGCACATGAACTGGGTAGGGCCTATCAACATGAACCTTAACTGGATAAGGTACTTCTTTGTAAACTGGATACGGTTGAGGTACATGAACGGCAACTTTGACAGGGTATGGAACGTGTTTTTCAACTGGGTACGGTTGGGGTACATGTACCTTAACTGGATAAGGTACGTGCTTTTCGACTGGGTAAGGCTGTGGAATGTATACTTTGACAGGAACGGGCCTATCAACGTGCACTTTCACTGGATAAGGCACATGTTTAGTGACTGGATAAGGCTGGGGAATATGTACTGGTACTTTGACAATTTCTTTGACTGGGTAAGGCACGTGTTTAATAACGGGGTACGGTTGAGGTACTCCAACCTTAACGGGGTAAGGAACATGCTTTTCTACTGGGTAAGGGATGTGTTTTTCAACGGGATATGGCACGGGGACTTTCTTGATCAAAGTAATAGTCTTGTGATGTTCCTCATGTTGTCCGTGATATCCTGAATCGTAACCTTGTGAAAAACCAGAGTCATGACCGTATGAGTCCCCATATGATGGTTCTCCCCATCCATGGTCTCCATAATTACCAAAGTCTCCATAGAGACCTCGTTTTTCGTGTTTCTTCTCGGGTTCTGCTACTGCAGCTGCCTTGTCGGACTCTTTAACCGCCGCTACGGCTACAGGCTTCTTTTCTTTTTCGGCCTGTACTCCGAATACGGCTAACACCACCAAGGTGGCCACGATCTGTTGAAACAAACATTTGTTAAAATATATAAACAATCCTTGACAATCATAAACCATTATAGATAACATAATAAGAATATTAATAAACATGATATCATTTATATAATTTTATATTATCCAATCTATAATTTTGGTCATTTAAAAACTTACATACATAATATTTGAATAATGTAAAGAGAAAATAATTAAAAAATAGAAATTTTTTGCCGAGATGAGTTACGAAACTATTAAAATATTTATGAAAGAATCAAAAAATTTGCAAGTTAAAGCAAACGAAAGTTCCTCAATCAAAAACATGTTTTATGCAAACTGATAATATCACCACAGTTTCTTCTTCTTAATTTTTGCATAATTTTTAAATGAATTATTTAAAAATGTTTTTTGCAACAGTCACACAGTGACAAAAAATATTGATTATATTTATTTTGATAACACTTCTTTTACTGATTATTAATATTATGTAAATAAATTACATATATTTGTTTGTTTTAGAACAATTTAAATTATATCTTCATTAGTAAGGCTCCTGAGTCATTGGCTGTATTATTTTTTGATAATATTCACGATATATGTTAAATATGAAATAATTGATGACACTAGTCCTAAATAGTAATTTAAGCGATGCACACTATCAACTAAATCTATTATTTTTAGAGTTGAAATTTTATTAAACGTGTAGTAAAAGTATCTATTTTTAGCATTAGCACACTTTTGTATTTCCACGATTTTCGTAACAATTTACAAGCGCCCCATAAAACACTTTTATATTTTGATGAATATTTAAAGAGTATTCATGAAGAATTATTTTTTTGGTCACTTTTTTTAAACTATTTACTAAATTTGACTATTTATTTCAAACCCACCGTGAACTTCATGGTGCTTTGCTTAGGAGTAGCACTGAAGGCGATGAATTCCAAACGTGAATGGATACTTTACGAATCCAATCACCTCCTTTTTATAGTAAAGTGTCTGAGAAGCCCAGTTACACTTTCGCTGTCGGCCAAACTCCACTCATACTTACGTCCATAACAGCACATCGTAATCGAAATCACCTTTCACATACAATGCAACCGCAACGTTGGACTGCGACTTTAACTAAGCCTTGCAATAACAAATAACAGACCCATTCTCAAACCAACAATCGTGGATTTTTACTCATGCAAAGCCTTGAGAATTGTTTTATCGCTGTTTGTGAATACTGCAACGAAAACCACATATCCGTATCCGAAAACTTTTCATCTATTGCAACATGCGCGTCAAGTACGTTTAATTTACGACTCTTAAGTTGTTTCTTCGTACGCAAACTTTCAAGCAACATTGACTACTTTAATTATATGAAATTAGGTTTATTTTTCTTTTAAGGTTTTTTTTTGCGATTTGCGTCATTTTCGCGAATGTCGTAGCGGTGCAATTTAAGGCTGGAAGGAAGCAAAGTTTACATTATTCTCTGCGCATGCGTAATACCATTAAAACTAGACTGTCACTCTCGATCTAGAAATATAAGGCCAGTGTCCTTACTGTGGCACCTCATTTCACAAAATAACGTTTTGTAACAAAGACCTCAAATTAACTCTTTGAAAATATGTGGTTACTTCCCATTACACATATCGTAATAATAATAATATGACTATCTGACAAGAAAATCACCACAAATAACCTACATACGAGTATAAAATTTATATTTACGTACTAGTGTTGATTATCGAACTACGTGATTATTTCATATCGTGTGACATATCAGTAACACGAACTAGATTGAGTCATTTTTTAACAAACAATAGTGTTTTCTAATAATAAGTATTCACAACTTCATTACTTCATCTGTACATATTCATGGCTGGTAAAATAATTTATAAACACTTTTATAACACTTAGCCTTTTCTGTGTCAGACATAATGTCACAACCTGGCAAGCTGTGAATTTTCAAGCAAAAATATGACCTTAATATATTTTTTAAGTATATTGAATTTTTCTTTATCATTACTTTGTTTTTAATGATCATATGAGGCATATATTTCCAAAGTGAACTTATTCCTTCTTCTTTTAACCATATTAGGTCTGAAATGAATTAATAAAGCCAAGTGCATAGGAATGGAAAGTTTAAACTATTTTTTCAGTTTGTCAGGAAAAACGTGTTTCAATTATATTGAATGCATAATTTACTTTGTTGATTATATAATATTGCATCAATATTTTTTATTTGTTATATAATTGAATCTAATCATCGGCATCTCATAAGATTTATACTTTTTTATTATTATTATTTAAACTATGTCCGCTCCGAAACTAAGCATATGGATTTCGACAATGTGAAGATTGTTTTGACACTTTTTTCTTTTACTAGTAATAGTCGTCAATTATTATCTCAACCGTTTCGGGTTCGTATCCTGACTACAATACAAATGAATAAACATTTGTAAAAATTGCGACCAGCACGGGCCTCGAA
>JAPMAE010003450.1:0-15343 GCA_036584705.1 Rhyacophila sp. 25_7
TATTTCTTTGAGAACGACGTTGGCCAGGCCATCACCGTCGACGGCGAGCGCTATAAGTTGATGATTACCAACTTATTTTGGCCTGAATTAAATGATATGGCCACCAATGACTTGTGGTTTTAACAGGACGACGCTACGTGCCACACAGCTCATGCCACATTGGACATTATGCACGAGCGATTTGAGAGCAAGGTCATTTCACGTGGAGGTGATGTGAACTGGCCACCGAGATCATACGATTTTACCCTTTATACGATTTTAATAAAGTTGCTGTCAAACATGCCGACTGTTTTTTTTATTTTAAAAATTATAAAATTTATGATTAAACATAAACAAATGAGAGATATTTTGTAAGTGTTTATGATGCGAGTGGCATGAAGATCCAACTAATTTGCTACATGTCAATCATGATACCAAAGGAAGTTAAAATAATAGCTTACTGAGCTTTGAAAATGGATACTTATGGCAATTTCTCGGAGTGCAATAGTACGGCTATACGTGATAAGAGAACGGATAAAGCAAACTATTCTCACACTCATAGAGAAGATGAGGTGTCGGGAATGACTTAGCCACCTGATGAGAATGTCTGAATCGTGTCTCAACCGGCCATGCCTCTTCTTCAAGCCAACTGGATTCTGTTGTCCCGAGAGGCCAGTGAATATCATTCACAGCGTGTATTTGTCGGAATTAAGGAATATAGCATGATATGCAAAGATGCAAGAAAACTGACCAATAACAGGATCTCATAGAGACATGATGTGGTATTCATAAGGTCCAGATAAAGGGCGTGTCAAGGTTAAATAAGATATAGATTAAAATAGAGAGTCTAGAAGACCCAATGTTTAACTTCCTGAAAACTTTGTATTTTTTCAGAAATATCTATATTTTAAAATAAATTAAAATATCGTCTATATACTGTCAGAAAGCGTTAAGTAAAAAAATACTCTTTTGAGAAAATTGATTTTTTAAACTTGAGACGATAATATAATATGTTACGGCAACTGAGACTGTAAGTTTTGTTGATGCTTTTTTCCAGAATTAGAATATATACTCGTACCTAAAAACACTTTATCTGATGATCCAAATGATCCTTAGTCAGTTATATATATTTTTCCAGTGATAAAATATTCAATATCATCTTAATGAGTAGTGACATTTTAATATTACAGAAAAATTACAAGGAATATGTCTACGCTTGTTTTACCAGATGATAGAGCGTGCGAAAATATACCAAACTGCATTATTAAGTGACAACGGTCATTTTTTGACTAACATCTTTTGCCAGTGTAACGACGATATCAAATATATCATGCAATAATGTTATACTAAATATGTTATACTACTGTGATGTTTAAAAAGGTTTGTCTTCTCTTCTTCACATTGGGTTATATTTTTTCATAAAGTACGTAACATTAGCAGGTGAGTTTTTTTGTGGGCCACATTAGCGATTAAATTATATGTCACGCTGTAAAGTATATCTGAACATACTAAAGTGCCATTATAGTAACGGAGTTTTATGTTTCTTTAAAAATAAATTTTAACACTCGTCTACCATATTCAGTTTCATAATATGATTTCATCGCAAAACAGATACATCTTAAGTATATATTCAAAGTTTATGCATGAAAAGTACTTCAAAATTCACATCAGTATTAACACTGAGCTTTGCGTGTAATTAGGCCCTAATATACCAAATGAATTGGGAGACGAGGCTGGGTTAAAGGCAATTAATCTAGAATATTTTTAAGGAAATACAAAAGGTACTCTCCATGATGAGACAGGTAGATAAAAACTTGAAAGATACAATATTGGATGTGGACAACAGAAGAAAAAGAGAACCAGAGACAGAGAGGCTTGGAGGAAGATTATGCAGTTAGCTATGAATCCAAATGGATCATATTGTCACAGAGTAATAAGAAGTTTATGAATCATCTCTTCACAATGCTACGTATTTTACGTTTTAATTTACTTGTTATGTAATTTTACTCGTATGCAGCATTTTTTTAAAATCTAGTCACTACAAAATAAATATTTTTATTTTTTACATAATAAACTCGTATATATTTTACTAATTGTCTAAAGATTTTTTCAGTAGCATTAAATTAAGGTGAGTTTTAACATTTAAAATCTATTGCAGTTCTGTTTGTAGAATTTTCTTTATTAACTCATTTAAGACAAAAACATAAATTTTACGTAATGCAGCAAAATCAAGACAACATGGATTATTCTTCAATGTCTCCAAATGAAGCTTTTGCAAACGTTTAAAAGCTTTAGACTCTAGATCCAGACTCACACTTTAGACTGGAGACCCAATTTTGTACATTGAACTCATAAATAAATTGTGCACACAATACTATTCAACGAAAAACGCTAATAAGACAGAACATCTAACTAAGCTGTAATATAGAAGCCTGAGTACAATTTTTTTTTATTCATCGACATAAAAGTATAGTATTGAAAGTATCCCATAATATCGACCCTGTTTAGGCAAAAGCACTTAACCGTCAGTTTTGTGAAAAGTGTTCTTATTTGAGAATCACAATGTATACTACAAAATACACGTTCTATCAAAAGGAATTAAGCCAAAAATAACGAATTATTATCGAAATTCCGCTTTAGATTTTGAAAGCAAAAACGATTTACTAAGGTCATGTAGAAAGAAAAAGGGCATTAACTCTCAATTTTAATGATTTTTCTTTGATTAGTTTTTTTAATTATCAGGTCATAAAAATAATTTACCCAAATTATTGAATTCAATGTCCCTCTTTCTAAGATGGAGCGAGGTGAGTATACGTAAATTATAACTAACGGAGAGGGGTGTAGTATTTATAAATGTAAAGTTTGCATTAGACGTCAAACACTGTAGAGGTCTGGTCAACCAACGTCCTCCTTAATTTGTTCATTGTGTGTGCAGCCCATCAACTTATATGTGCAAGAAAAAAAGATGCTAGTAGGCAAATATCATATTCGTGCATATACAAAATTAAGTAGTCAACATAATGTACCACAAAATCATAAATTACATTATTAATAAAGTCTTTATTCGAAATACGTAACAAAATATGAGTAAGTAAATAGTGTTTCCATACTCCGCACACATCTAAAAGAAAGGAATCTGACAACCCAACATAAAATATATAATTGTGCAAAACAAAAATATGGTTATAAGTTCCTTTCTTTGGGATGTGTGCAAAATGTAGAAACATAATATGCGGAGAATTTTTAATAGGTGTGCGACCGCACACGCGCACACCTTAGAAGGAACGTTGAGTCAGTTTAGTAGTAATATTACTCAGGTATACTGTAAGAATCGTATTTGTATCCAAGATATGAACCCAAAATGGTTGGGTTAACAAAACAACAGTAGTCTAATCATCATCTATTGCAAAAATCTCTTTTCCCTTAAGATATTAATACACGAGATAATTTTGTTAAATATTGTCATTACAATATTATAAGAAAACTGAAGAAAAATAAAAATATATTTACTTTATTCAAATTCAAAGCCTTTTACAAGAATGCATCTCAGTTGCATTCGATACAAACTCACAAACAAAGTATCTCGCCCTATATGAAAACAATAAATGACCGTGGTAATGGCTTACAGCAGTAAGAAATTCATTACCATACGCGAAAGATTTATTCTCATGATGCGATTGTATATCTTGTAAGACGTTGGTAAGGTGACGTTGGGTGACAGAGGTGTAGGTCGCAGGTGATTTTAATACCTCAACCGTCGGGCCAGGCGCTGGTTGGCCAGTGTGAAGGTAGACAATAAGTTTGTTTAATGCTTATTAATTTAACGTGTCCGCATTTATGGGACAGTGATTAAATATCCTTATACTATTATATGGTGTTTTTCTTATAATAAAATATTAACAACATTTAGTATTCTCCATTTTTACGGATAAATTTCATCTGGTATTTGAATACATGAACATATTAACTAATTAATAGCTTAGTGAAACGTTTCTTTACGAGCAAAGTAAATATTTTAATATTAATTAAATGAAACTCAAAACTGAGATATGATTATCGATTGACTGCACACTATTGAATATAATAAATACTTCATACATTAAAGAATCACCAGTAAATTAGTACAAAATAATAAAAAAACAGAGGATTATATTTTTAATATAAAATAAAATAAATCATTGTGTAATATATATCTATAATAATAATATATATATATCTATAATGCATCGCTCTCGTTGATGAAGGGATTTTGAAGAAAAGACGATTTACTAAGTTTGTATGGAAAGGAAAAAAGCATTAAACGTCAATTTTAATGATTTTTTTGAATATCTTTCTTAATTATCAGATCACAAAAATGAAACACCAATTTATTGGTCATCATGCACTTCAAGTTTGTATTAATGTGATTTTGACTAAAAATCATTAAGACATGTTTCTTGTGCCTCCTGTAAAATTTGATCTGTGAGGAGTACTTCCTTTTACCTTAATACAGTCGATTTTGAAAAATATATTTATATTTAAAAGCCTATTATGTTTTATTATAGTATCCTTGATAGAGCTTTATAATAATCATTACAAGGTTGTTGTTACAAGTTTTATGCGTGTAAAAATTTAATTTTAAAAAGTTAAAAAGATTTTTCAAATGAGCAAACGCGATATCAAATTCAATTTTGTTTTTCTCTATCTTATCGTTTTAAAAAAGCTGTACCTGATTATTATTAATGAGTTAATTGAAATACAAACACGATTTTTACACTTATCTTACTTTGTGAATTTAAACTCATAAAATAACTCTCATCCGTTTACAAGTTGAACTCCGCAAGCACTTGAACATAGCATAGTGAATATATCGAAGAGAAAAAGACTCAGATAAGCGAATCACGATGTTACTTGCGATGGTTCAAAAACTCTCAAGAATGCATTTGAAAGAACTTTATTATGAACTCGGCTCATCGACTGCCCCAAATGAGATAAGCGATTGTCGTCACGAAAAATACAAAAATGATGAGCATGAATGATCTGAGGGAGAAAATTAAAAATAGAAAGGGTTGAAGGGACATTGTGTAGTCAGCGATGGACCTGAATGGATCGTAACATCATATAATAACATGTAATAATATATTTAAAATCAAGACACATTTCGTTAGTTAAAATATTTTTAACTGTGTCGAAATTTTAATGTGGCTGCTTTTCGCAAAAGATTAATTTGAAAAGCTTATTTTACAATAATTACAAAATTGCTTCTGTGATAGCTAAGGTCTATATAGAGAAATAACTTTAAATATCTCGGTGTATTTGTTCAACAATCGTTAAAATATAAATCGAATCTTTTTCTTATTTTATTTTTACAAAGCACTGCACAGTAATAAAACATTTCATTAATGTCATGTTTCCACGAGACAAAATCTAACAATGCAAATTGTCCGCCTAAAGCCAAGTGCATAAAAATACGGCAAAATGTCGTGTCTGGTAACAATTCTCTCTTGAACGAGTCCAGGCAATCTTATTGCACCGTGGGATAGTTTTTCAAGTAACTCCATCTACAAATAAAGTGCATCTCCATTATTAAACTAATTTATTTTCAAATAATGATAATATCTAACAATTTTGTAAGGCTCGTTGTGATGTACAACAATGGCGAATATTATAATATAGAGTGTCCCAACAAGATTGGAGAATATAAATTGTTGTTTAAATAATGGCATTATTTCATGTAATGCGTGGCAAGTGATACTATTCTATAAAAACCACGTGTCTTCGAAATCTATATCTAACGAAATCTACATTCATGCATTTGAGATACAAAAAACTTAGTCATCATGTCTTGATACAGCTTAACATTAACTGTTTGTGCATTCCCGAAAGTGTCTTTAAATGAAAATGGTCCAATGACGCATCTAGCTCAAAATTCACACCAAACAGCGACACGTTTGGGATGCATTTCCTTCTCAAATAATATAACATACGCAGGGTTTCATCACTCCAAATGCGGCAACTTTGCTTGTTTACAAACTCATCAACATGAAAGGGAGCCTCATCACTGAAGATGATTTTGTTGGAAAATTCACCGTTCACTTGTTGTTCAATGGTCCAATTGACGAACTCGTTTTGTTGTGCATAGCATGTAGGCTTGAGTGGTTGAGTCAGTTGGATTTTGTCGGCACGAAGATGAAAATCTTCCATGAGAATACACTGCATAGTGTTTCTTGAGATATTCGATTCTTGAACACAATACCGAATGGATGTTCCCTGACTTTTGGCCATATTCTGGCTAACAGCCGTAATTTTTTCTACTGAACAACCCAGACAAACATGTCTCAGTGATCTGAAGTCAGTAATATACCTAGTCTCATCAATTTTTTTGATTATTTTATTCACGGTTGATGCACTTGGAACATTTTATTTATCGAGAATTGAATGCAATTTACGAATCTTAGTAGTCCGACTTATATATATATATTTTAAAATACTGCTTAAAAATAATAATACGTCGTTGTGTCAAGTGGCGATTCATTTTTAATAATATTAGACTATCTCTTATCAACCGATCATAACAGTTTCACTGTCAGAATCTAACGGCACAAATGGCGCCAAATTTGAATTTCCCGCCCTTTATATGCATATTACTAAAAATATTGTCGATATTATCATTACCTTCGTCAGGCTAGTAGATAGAACGTACGCCTAGCAAGCGGAGGTTGCGGGTTCAAGGCCCATGGTAGTCGCAAAAATTATATTGCTATGACATGAACTCGAAACGGTTGAATTAATACCAACTAGCTAATAACAATTATTTCACGTAGAAATTAAAATGTCAAGAAATTCTTCACGCTATGAAGATTCCATGTGCTCCATTTTGGAGAGTATAAGGAATTAAAAAAACTAACTAGGTAATTTTGCTTTAGATCATATGTTCTTACACTAGTGTCCGCGGACCCCTGGGGTCCGCTTAGCCATTACCGGGGATCCGCGAAATTTATTAAACTCATATGACCATTTGAATAACCATCCATAAATTTTTACTAATATTTGTTATAACGCAGTGCCTATGAGATTATTAAGTAAAAAATTATATCTCCAGAATAACGTAAAATGCCTAGGATTGGGATGGGGTCCGAAAAAAATGTTGTTAAAGAGGGGGTCCTTGGACTACAAAAGTTTAAGAATCCCCGATTTAGATCGTTAAAATTTCCGAAACAAACAAAAAGATACCGGGTCATAAATTTTATAACTGGCGCAGCAATTCTTTATTGTCGAACACTACCGCTAGAAGAAAAAGCCTTTTTCATAAATCGACACTTAATTATAAGCGGAAAACTAAGTGACAACTTTGATTGTTGTCTATTGTATATTCAGATTCCGTATAACATTTGTATTGCACTTATCTTCTAACTTTTATTGAGAAGCTCTGGTAAATCATCTGATTTTCGCATTGTTATTTTAATAGTAGATAATATTATCACTATTGTGTGTTTACTGGTTTCGCCACTGTCTGTCCTATATCAATCAATTATGAATGAACTCTATTCAATTACGAGTAAATTCATTTGTATCTTCAATACACATCTTACCATATCGACTGTATTTAGGGAAAAGGGTCAACCCTCAAAGAATAAATTTTGACAGGAGGCACAAAAAACGTTTTTTAATGATAGTAATTCAGCATTTTTGGCTTAATGCCTTTTGGCAGAACGCGTATTTAGTTGTGTACATTATGATTCTCAAATAAAAACATATTTTAAAAGCACTGAGGGTTACGATCTGTTTTCTAAACAAGGTCAATGTCTATTTAAATTCATTCGAAAACGACTCTATAGTTCAAGTATCTACTTTCTAAATATTAGTACACGAGTGAAAGCCATACATCACAGGGCATAAAAAGTTTCATTCTCCGATCGAAATCACTCACCAACTCCGTATTATTCTTGTATAGTAAAAGTGATTTTGTTTTCTTATAGATTATTGTTCTTAATGAAATAAACAATACAGTTAAATTGTGTTATTTTTTATTGGAAAGCGTAGAACAAAAACAAAACAAAAGTGTTTGAATTATTTTCATAATTTACTCTTCATATAAGCATAGTATGCTATATATAACAAAAAAACTGTATATTATAGATTATTTGTAAATTTAGCTCATTGCAGCACTTGTCTTTTTATATTTGAGCTCAATATATGAAATTTTGACTGTACTGATGTTTGGTATATCATTTATATGAAACATTACAATTACAATAAAACTAATTACATTTAATTTAACGTTCATACTGCAAATATATGCCCAGGAAACGATAAATTTATGTCAGATATTCATAAAATATTCCATATTTAATACACAGATACTGTGAGAAATTTCAAATAACAGAAACGTCTTCAATTGTACTCCATATTCGTAATCAATTATACAATTAAAACATTAAAAAAATAAACAGTTCAAGTTTTATTAGCATTATAATGTTACTCATTAAAAATATCATAGAAATCTATTTCGAATATAAATTATTCACTCATTAGGGGGCAAATTGAATATGCTACAATACCAAAGAAAGAATTAATCGGTTTTTTATGCTCTTGTAGATTAACAAAGAGATATATTTTACTTTTAACAGTATCATCTAATGCCTTGTGACAGTTAAGTGTGATAATTTTATTTTAATAACTCTGCACTCTATTTTTATTTTCCAGAAACTTTTAAATCCAACTTACTCGTAGTATAGAGAGTTAACTGTGAAGAAAATAAGTGAAACATTTATAATGAATGAGACTTTGTATAAAGAAAATTGAATTCACTGTCGAAAATAATAAAAATCTAGTTATTAAAAAGAAAAGTCTTTTGTACAATAATAATAATAATGAAAAAATCGGTAGCAATGAAATGCAAAAAAAAATTTAAATATATCGTATAATCAACGGTTATTTTCTTTTGCATAATCTGCCTAATTGTTAACTTATCTTTGGTACGATCTAACATGTACTCTGCTTCATAACAAATGACAAGGAACAGTAAAATTATTACCATTATTAACAATGTACGAGAACTATTCAATCTATGAAGCCTGTCGTTTTGCTAAGCGAGCTTTAGTATATTTAAATTGATCACATCTGTATCGAAATGATAGGTTTGCGAAGAGATATCGCAATTGAAATCTGCTGATCTTTTAATTCACAACTACACACTTTATTTACAGGCATTGGCGTATCATAATGAGAGCTATATTAATATAATATAATTTTTTTTCAAATAAAAAACACTATACTTAATTTGGCAATTGTGAGTCTTAAGTTATGAATTTTATCATATTTTGTACAATTACCTTTTAATTATATTATAATAGAATATGATTGTTCAAATCTATGACCAACTGCATACACATATTTGAACGTTTATGTATTTAATTGTCTTCTTGTATACATACAATTTCTGAATATTCCGTTATTCACTGATCTATTCTACAGGCGGTCTACAGAAAAGTACACGTTGGAGTTACTAAAATGCTTTTGAAAGTTCAAAATGTATTACATCTAATAACATGGTTTGCCCATCGAACTTGAACAGCCAAACTGACTAAGTCATCAGCACTACGGGGTGCATAGGGCACGTCGTGCCTCTACGGACTGAATAATGAAACATACTGCGAGTCATTATTTCTATATTCTAAATTTATTTGTAGCACATACTCTACATAGTGATACTGTCCCATGTGACGTAACTACAGACAGGTAAATCAAGTGTGGGAAATCAAAAAAATATTGTCTTTGTGAAGGGTCAGGTAGGTGACTTGTGAGTACTGGCGAGTCAATGATGGGTCCTTCAAACCATTTGAGTCACCTCGACCTTTTGACATTAATATTTTATTGGTGAATCGTTGGTAAAAAGTTTTTAACTGTGCATAGCCATAACTTATTTTTCAATTTCACATATATACATATAGGAGTATTGAATTCACGATCATATTTTAAACTCAGAGTTTTCTTCGACGTAATTAAAAACAAATAATAATATTTATTGAGAGTTCTTAACGCGTATTTTTATAAAACTCTATCTGTTTTTGACATGTTATCATTATTCAAAAGACTCTATGTTCATACTATAAATTAACCATGTAAAGTAAAAAAGTATTTATACTAGAAATGTGTAATCGTATTTAGGGTGCCATGGTAACAAAAGATAAACCATAATTATTTTGACGTTTCCCATTATAAAATCAATACTTGAAAAAAAAACACAGATGTAAATCCAAAACATGAAGTTTTCAGGAAAACAAAAGAGCTTTTTTATCGTGAGTTAAGACTGTTGTACACTGTTACATTTTGACATTCTTTGATATTCAATCTTAAGACTTTCATTTTTCTTCCACTACAAAAAACAATGACGAATGATGAATTGTCTTCACTAGGCTATTTTCTGTAAACTTAAGACTTGTGTTTCTATTGGGTTTTTGGGTATAGATATATAATACAAATATACTATCCTTCAATAGGACAGCAATGACGACGATAAACCAAAAAAATATATTTTACCAAATGAATTAACTGCTTATAACTTCAAAAAATATCTTTAAAGACTTATTGTATTGAAAAAAGACTTTTCGTGTAAAATAAATTGTAAGTACTTTATACTGAGTTTACTCCTCTTTTAACTTCTATCACTGACTGGGTTCTTCAGTTCATTTTTGAAGTCGATGACGTAATATGCCATTCAGAATAATGGAAGATTTTTTAAGAATCTAACTGTACAATTCGCTATTAACATTAATACTCAACACTATAAAGTAATACGTATACAAAATACCAGCCGAAATATGAAAAATAAGACACCTGTTAGAATTAAAACTCGTAGTATATGTCAGTTGCACTTGTTTTGCAAATTAGTATTTGGTCGATAGTTTTTTAACTTGAAAATTTCTTAAGTATTATCGGTGAATAAACTTGTAATATTGTTTGCTAAACTCTACCTAGTATGCAACTTATTAAATAAGGACAGTGAGAATCTTCTGCACACTCTAGTGCGCTAACGTCAAAGTCTTGGGAAGTTCTTTGTAAGACGCTCACTTTTTAGTGGAGCGCTTTACATTCATTATGCCGCTAGTATATACGCTCAACAGGGTGTAAACAAGTGGGGAGTTGTGATGAGTTAATCAATTGTTGCTGCTTATATAGATGAAATAATATTTGAATTTATTTTGACAATCATGGGTTTGAATCTTCGGCTGACGGGCTTATAGTTGGTCAAATGTCTATCAAAAATATGTAATTTCATGAGTCAAATCATAAACAAACACAAACATAATTTGAGGGCTTAAAGTCAAACAATGTTATCTAAAAAAATCCGTTTTTTTATTTGTGATAATGTTATTTTACGTTGTCGGCTGCATAATTGTCAAACAACGGTATGTCAATATTTATTAGCTTCTTCTTAAATTGTCTGTAAAGTTTAACGTTAATTAGATAAAGTTGGATTTGTGTAATATAAAAAAAACTGTATAAGCATTCTTGACACAAAAAAACAAGTTATTACATTTGAATATTAAGTTTTAAATAAACATCTCTTTTGTTGAGTTCCAAGAAAATAAAAAAAAGTTTTTTTGGCTCTACCGTAAAGTTGCACTTTTGTAGATAGCGTTGTTTGACTTTAAGCCCTTGAATTGTGATTATACTTTATAGATTAAAGTGATTTTGTATTTTCGATAAAATAATCATAAAAAATAGGAACTTTATGATTTTAATTCTTGTTACTTATAAAGGTGTCAATTTTTAAATTTATTTTGTTACGCTCTGATATGAAGCATATGGGATCTTCAGTACGTGAAGATTTTTTAATAATTATTTTTTACGAGTAATAGTTGTCGGTAATAGTGCACCCCCCTCCCCCCCGTTTGCTACGAGCTACGCGCTATCCGCTAGCCCAACGACGGCGACTTGACTTGTCTAATTGATAAAGAAAAAATGAAAATAATATAATTTCTACCCCGTTTAAGTAAAAGAGATTAACTCTCACAGAACAAATTTTACAGGAGGCACAAAAACGTTTTTTTAATGATTTTTAGTCGAACTTGAAGCACATAATGATTAATAGATTGTGAGTTTATTTTCATGATGTGATAATTAAACAAGTAATAAAAATTAAGTCGTAAAAATTGAGGGTTAATGCGTTTTTCATTTCAACGCAAACTTAGTAAGTCGTTATTTTTTCAAAATCTAAAACTTAATTTTGGTTATAATATTGCCATTTTCGGCTTAATTTCTTTTAACAGAATGTGTATTTAGTTGTGTACACTGTGACTATTAAAAAAAAACACTTTTCAAAATACTTAGGGTTAAACGCTTATTCCTAAACATGGTCCATATTACGCTTTAAATAAGCAAATTTAAAGACTACTTTTACATAATGCTTTTTGTTTAGATTCAAGTATGTAAACTTTTCAGAAAAAAACAGCTTTTTGAACCAAATTTATAAATCGAATTAATTAATTAAGCATTTTTATAAATATCAGTGTTCTATCCATTATCATATAACTCATATTTTCTTTGAAATTTACAAAGAAATATAAAATAGTTTTATTTGTATTTAACATTGCACTTTGTGCAAGAAAATAATTAAAAATAACAATAAATGTCACCAATAAAAAAACTAATTATTTCCTTAAGTAGATAAATGGGTAACAGAAAACATTTAACAAGAAAGTACGAGTATCACGTTTCAAAGACACTAACAAATGAACAAATGAATCCTACATATAACTCATTTTAAATTAAAATTGGTAAGTTAATGAATTCCAAGTGCCACACGCAGAACTGGAAATGTAGCGAACTATCCAATTTCCGCTAAATAACTAACTAAACACACTTACTAATGAACGCCATACTAATTGCTTACATGGTTGACAGTACAAGAAATATTATTTATTAATTTGATTCTCCGAAGAATATTTAGATCAGTTGAAAATAACCAAGGATTTCGCGTCCCTACTAATGCTGTGCTCCGCAAACAATTTTGCTCTAGCATAATGAAGGTCTTGAGGGCAAAAAAACTCAAATAGGCGGGTCATGTTGTAAGGTGTAATAAATTCACATAGACATTTCAATACGTATGGATGTGAAACGTGGAGCCTGAATGAAAAACAGAAGAAGATCGTGTAGGATTCGAAAACAAAATCCTCCGAAGATGGACCAGTTAAAGAAAACCAAGAATTTAGAATCCTTACTAATATTGAGCTTTGTGAGCAATATTTCCCTAACATAGTGAATTGTCTTGAGGTGAGGGCAAAGAGACTCAAATGAGCGACCTACATTGTAATGTGCGATGAATCTACATAAAACTTGCAGGGGTGAATAAAGTTTAAAAAGGTGACAAAGAAATAGTGAAAAGCTTTTATAAGCTCGCAATATATTACAAGGTATTTTTATGTCGGGTATTGCTCTTGCCTATGCATTCATGTCTTTTTTCAACATTTTTTATCACTCACTGTAAATTGAACTCAATGATGTAAAACTGTTTTAATATAAGGAAAAGGAAGGCATACAATATGAATTACTTCTTACGTTGTTAAAACTGTTTTATACGCACCGTTTTTTCACTTATTCCATAAAATTGTTTTTTAAATCTTACACCATTTATTTTCTTTACCAACATACACAAATAGTATTTGAAAACATATTTTACTTTTTTCTTCAAAACGCTTTAATATTCCATCTTTCTTGTAATATCCAAAGTAAGTGCGATCTTAAATATTTTTACAAAAGTGATTTTTTTTAATATATTTAAACATAATTCTAAACATCTAAAAGAAATATGGATTATTTAATTTTTTTTTTATTCCAAATGCATTTTATTCGTTGGTTATCCGACACCCGCGAGATCAAATCCCGTATCTAGTCATAAAATTTTAAAGAGACGTTTCCTCATTTATATTTTTAGGCAGAACATGAAACCAAACGGATAAGTTAATAATTAACAAATTTAACTTGTAAAAAGACAAGTGTTCTCATGGAAAATATATATATATATGATAAACATGTTTTTATCAATTCTCTATACAACTAATATATATAAAGTCAATCTTTAAAATAATTGAAAAGCAAAAAACACATATACGATGTTTTTAAGTTTATTATAAATATAAATGAAATGGCTATAACGAGTAGCTTATTCATTCTATTGAATTTATTATTATTTTCAATTGGGCAGAGTTGAGTTTATATTTTCGATGACTATCCAAATACTTCAATACATGTAGTTTATATTTTATTCCTACATGAGAAGGGTTCCAATATTCGGACCATTATTCATGAAAAATAAAACGTTGCACAACCTATGAATGCCAAGTAATATTTGTAATGTTGACGGAATATGTATGTGTTTTTCACTGCTTCTGAATAATTAAGTTACTATTTATTTCATTATAATTATCGTATTATTAAACAGTGACTCATGCTAATAATAAAAATACAAATTAACCTGTCCAGGAGTATGGACGTGCATTTGTGTCCGCTCAAAATTAGCTTTGGAGAAGTATAAACGTACCAAATATTTTTAATATTTTTTGTAAGTTCATGTACTATTTCATACCATTTTTTGCACAGTAGTCTTTGGAACGTACCCCCATGTGACTTGAGTATTAATAATAACCTGTCCAGGAGTATGGACGTACATATGAAGAAGTAGAGACGTATATGTACGTCAAGCGCCAAAGAATAAAATACTCATTTACATTATTTATAGACCAAATAAACACTATACAACAATAGTATTGCATGCATTTAATAAGTTTCAAATGTAAAACTAGATTAATAAAAAAACGTATACTTAATTGTGCAATAGAAATAGAACTCACACTTCGAGGACTGAAATTCAAACAACATTATTTACAAAAATGCGTTTTTTTATTTATGATAATGTTATTTTACGTTCTTTGTTACATAATTGTCAGACAACGGTATATGAATATTTTCTAGTTTCGTCTTAAATTTTCTGTAAAATTTAACATTAATTACATAAAAATGCCTTTGTTTAATATAAAAACGTTAGCGTTCTTGTCTTTAGAAAAATCAAATTATCAAAAAACAAAAAATTATCATATTTGAACATTAGGTTTTAACCTATCCGGGAGTAAGTTTTTAAATTACGGTTGCAGAATTGGTTGAAAGTTTATTCATTAATCCAGCTTTAAATTTTATTAAAAGTATGCAATATTATTATTATATAATGTTTAAACGATGCATAAATAATATTTTTAAGCCATGTCCGCTCCGAAACGAAGCATATGGATATTCACAATGTAAAAATTGTTTTGACAGTTATTTTTTCAAGAGTATTAATCGTCAATTATTAGCTCAACCGTTTCGGGTTTGTGTCCTGGCTACA
>JAPMAE010003454.1:0-15341 GCA_036584705.1 Rhyacophila sp. 25_7
TAAAATATACTTTTTTTTTGTTTTTGTTTTAATATCAATGGTAAATATTTTTTCCCCAATATAAATTTTTTAATGTTTGAATATTAAAAAAAAGTCTTTCAAAGAAATGCTTATAACATTTTTGTAACACTTTTTTTATGTTAAATTACAAAAAGTGTGTGATTATTTTTCTATTTAAATATGTTCTACATAATTTAAATGAATAATATTTTTGAATCATACGAAATTTTATTATTAATCTTTGTAACGATTAACTTCGCCGCAGCCATGTCGTGATTCAAAACATTATAAAGAATTTATTACGATTCAAACGTCAGATAAACATTTCTAACATATCATACATATTCATATGTCATAAATTCAGTCAATTGATATTATCAATACATAAAATATCATCATATGAAATACGAACGATATCATAATATAATATTTTGTAAAAAAAGTATGAATGAAAATATTATCATTGAGACTTTTTCTAAAGATAAATATTAGATTTTCCAAAAATGCCACCTGTATTGCATATATTCTCTCATCTCTCTTCTAAAATATACGTTGAGGACGTTGGTACATACATTTTCACGTGTCACGCCTCTATATCAATTTTGTTGCTAGCGAAACGGAATGAGAGTTTCAGATAAACTTTTATCAGATAAACACGTACAAAACTACATTAGGGAATGGATTTTTTATATATTCGCCAAGAAATATGGTCACCGCATTGCGTTTCTTTATGTATTATCTTCGTTTTTGTTTAAGTAATTTTATTTTTATAACGTGGAATTAAGCTTTTTGTGTTATATGCTGTTAAGTATTATACAATTATAATTAAATAATCCTTCCAAACATTTCATTCATAAATTGCAATATATTAATTTTACCATGGCCGAGTTCCATTGCTTACGAGTAATTGTGAAAATAGTTGAAATTATAAAATGTTTATATATTTTTTACAACTTTTGCTTTATTTTATTACGAAAAATGATAAAATAGTAGTAAGAAAATTAACTTTGTGCATTCAAAATTACTTTTTTTTAACAATAGAAATCAAAATATAATAGCGTTTAAAATCAAAATAAAAACATTATATTTTCCTCTCATCAATAAAACTATCCAAAGTCTTCTTAGGCGATACTTCATTATTTTTACACAGATTTTTTACATTTATTTTTTATACAGAAGTAGTCAACGTATGGTATGTACATGCACACTATGTACCAACACCAGCGACCGAATGACGAAGCAGCTGCTACTCATTTTTATTCTTTCTTTTAGCACACTGTGCATGGTGATGGCGTCCCGTGCGAGTGCGTTACGGACAGGTTTAAAATCAAAATGTGGCATAATCACGGTTTAGAGTCCTTCAAAACCTGTATGTACAAGCAAATCAACACGCCCTTCACTTACGATAAATTCATATTTTAGTTAAAACTATTTTATGTCTTTATCTATATAAATATGAGTTGTAAAAGCTTAAATCAGAGTCAATATATTGCGTATCAATCCTTTTCCGATATATTCTATTTATTTGAAATGAAGAGAAACGATGTTAAATAATCAAAAACAATATACGATAGCGATTTTTTTTAAAAAATGAAAAAACTAAGCGATTTTTTTCCTATAATACAAGGAAGCACAGATAAATTAAGTCAAAGCACATCATTTACTTTTTATTTAACTGACATATCTTAATAAAAAAATCCATTAATAATTTTAATGGTAAAGTTGTAGGATTTATTAGAGTTTTAAATTATTTTAAAATGGTCAATGAGTGATATTTAGAATCAATAACAAAACGAAAAAAAAAATCTTTTGTAAAAAATATTTTTTGTTAATACGCGAAAGACTTAACACGCGTCTCTACTTCGAAGATTTTTTAGGTCTTAACTACCTAATTTATACATATGTATATATATATATTTGTTTAAAAAATATAGTAATATTTTAGTGTTATGAATTATGATAGTACAATAAAATAATTTGAGTATTTTATAAATTGTATTTGCTATCTGTAGTAAATTGAAATATTACAGTTTTGTGGAATATTTGATTTATTTAATTTATAATTTATACAAATGGTCTTCTTACCATACAGTATTTTTTTCTATTTGTGTACTGAAATAATTAAAAAAATAAAATGATAATTAATGTTTATAAATAACTTGTTTGAACCGATAGCGTAAAATATGTTAGATTAATTATATTTATTCAATTTTTACAACAACGTAGCTTAAATGTTGCTCAAATATGTATACAGCGTAATTAATCAAAAAAGCCTTCGAGCGGATTCTTAATGATCCATCCAAAATGTTCGACATTCGCCCCCGTTTCAATTTATTTCTCATTAACGTTTTCTCTTAAGACCGTGTAACAAAATAAATAATTATAATTTTAGCAAGTAAAGTGTTTTCATTGACCAAATTCCGTGGCATTCAGAAAATTAAATTTATAAACGGTACATTTTGATTCAATTTAGTAAATGTTTACCGTCGACGTAATGCAACTATTCCGAAATGAAAATTTAATGTATACCATCTGTAGGAGCGTGCGAATGCAGCAAATTTCTGAATATATCAACACTTAAATTACTCATATTATTAAAAGCATGAGATACATTTATTACTTGCATCATTAAATTAATTATATGATACTTGTCGTTGTCAACAGCGTAAAATTATTACGTATGACAAGTTTTAAATACTGATTTGAATATGTAATGAAGAAATAAATTCTCATATAACCATCATTACTCATAAAATAATTTGCTAATTTATAGTAATTAATGACAAATATTTTAGGCACTCAAAACAATTTTTATTATTGTTTTATAATGATAAAACAGAATTAAAGCCTAACTATCTTTCATTAGTCTTAATAGGAGTTGCTCATAGTTACAAATTGAATATGAAAATATTTATCACCTATAGAATAAAACTTTTTTGTACTTATATATGCCACTCATATTTAATACATTTAATTTCATAATTAAATTAACTTTAAATATATTTTTTTCGTTTAACGATCTATAAAAGTAAAATTCTATTCGATATAAATGCATTACGTGGAGTATTATATTATTTTTCTCAAAAGGTTTTATTCGACCCAAAAAGTTTGTCTCAAAACTTACGTTCGCAGTTTATTCGTTAATATACCGTTCACGATATAAACACTGCACTTTTATGTTTCATTATTCAGGATATAGCCACACTTAAAATAATAAACTGTATGAATAACAACACGCACGGCAGCAACCCTTACAGATATATGGGGTTCAAAGTGTACACCCAATAATAATAATAGTAATAATAATGAAGGGGTTTCGTATAAATATGCGGTTTAACTGTACGAATCGTAAGCTTGTAAGGTTAGGTTTGGCTTAAAGCCCGAGAGTTGTTCATCGAACAGCCGCCGCACGTAGACTGTCGCTACGAACACTTTCCCGTTCGGCACAGAGATACTTCCATTTTCATACAAAAAGTACCCAGCCTCTTATTAGACTACAAATGATCCACTGATTTTTGTCCATGGTAGTAAATTCTATGCGAGTATATAAGGAACCTTTTTCTTTTGTACTGTGGCTACTCAGAAGACACATTATTATAAATCACGCTTTTCTCGAAGCCTTCGCTTTATTAAATTTAGGATTCGTGAATTTTCATAAATTTACATAAAAAGTTATTCAAGAACTTATTTTAAATTAAATCTGGATTTATATAACGTATTTACATTCAAATGTTGAAATTTAAATTGATTTATTATGGGTCACATGTACTTACTTAAGTTATTTTTATAAATATAAATTAGCTAATCATTTTACCCCAAATTTTATATTGCGTGGATATTTTTTCTTTTCAAAATTAAACGAAAAAAATATGTAATTTAAGATAATCACGTAGTAGTCTTAAAACAATACTTGTTATTTAAAATACTTGATTGTGTAATATAATATGAAACACGATATAAACTTTGAAATATAACATTTCTAAAGCATTACCAATAAATATTAATTCGAAAACAAGAAAATGTAATACAAATAAACATACCACTTATCAAATAGGTCAACTGTGCTTAATACTAATGGGGCAAAGAAACAGTTTCACAAAAGGTAGAAAGGTATTTTACCATTTCCGCTCCATGACGTCCTAAATAAGCTTCCATAGTATAATGATTGCTTCAGATTTTCTAAACTTGAATAATTTACTACTTACTTTCTTCTCCTGTTAGGTTTATACCTTAATTTTTGTCACCTTTGAGATCCGAATTCGTAACAAACGGCTGTTAATTATATTTTAAATACTTATTTTAAAAACTAATATGTATGTATTTTTATAAAAAAAAAGTTGTTGTGTTCAATAAAACTTTATTTCACTGTTATAATTATTTTTCTTATATACGAAGTCAATAATTATTACTAAGCAATATAAATTCGGAATGTTTTGTAAATTGAAACCAGATTGGCCGTTTTAATTAAAGTATTTTCTCATTTAGAGAGCTTCAATTATTTATATCATGAAATTGACTTTTAAAACTACTAACGTAAGACAATAAATATCATACGGCTCCCACCTATTGCAATATTTTTTGTAATTTTTGGCGTTTATCTCAATTTTCGACCAATATCGTTCACGATTCTCATGAATAATGTAACAATACATATTTTTTATATGTAATAGTTTATGTTGATTAAATGATTAAAAACTCTAGTTAAAAGTTTTAATTTTTAATAACTGTTAATAAACAACTGATACTGGAAGAGGCATACTAAATTCTATATCGTGTCATGTCTTAGAATATTAATAACATACATTTTCTAGTATTTAATTTTTAGTTGTCCTGCAAGTGGTTACTAAAATATGCTGATATTATAAATTTTGATTGATTATCGGTTCATACTATTATTGTATTGAAATTCCTTACTATATTCAAAGTCGTACAGTACAGTTGAAGTTCAATGAAATATCTGATTGTAATTGAAATACAATATCATGGTTAAAATTTTCTATCAAACATATTTAAAATATCTCCTTTTAATTCATATACGTAGATACATTTATATTAACTTTTGGATTATTGTATGACTATAAATAAAAATCTTGAGATATTATTTCGATTATGTAAATTGATAATAATTTTTCAAAAATGTAATATACCAACTATTATTGTAAATACTTAAAATTTTAAAGTTTATATATTAATTGCCACATATCATTTAATAACTATCATATATACTCATACATATAGTACACAGAGTACAGTACAAAAGTATTGAGCATTTATTGCATACGAATAATTAATATCTCAATGTAAAAAGATAATTCATGGATTAATGTAAGTCAAACAAACCCTAAAGACCTTTTTAAATACTTAAATAAAAGAGTATATAGAAATAAATCTTGAATACTTCAGAAAACACAGTTATCAAGAAAACAATAACAAGTGGATTTCACCCAACACAGTAATCAAACATCTACACAGTTGATTACAAACTGTTTATTTTCTTTTACACATACCCACGCATAAGCCACCCGGAAATAGAGAAACAATATTAGTGCGAGTAGAGGCGAATCTAGGCATAAGAAAACGTCGAAATGAATTCGGGTCGCAAACCCTTTGCTGAAAAAGACATTTTTACAAACAATTTTGTGGGTTTATCAAACACATCGTGGTTGTTCCTTTTGGATTACTAACCATTTGAATTGAAAAAAAAGTCTTCGTATATAGCAAATTTGTCACAAACGACTTCTTTTCTTTCTATTAATCGTTGTATAACACACATAAAGCAAACTATTTGTCTAATATTTTTTTATGTAAGTAATACACATACATTATACTTCAATACACGTATTAAGTACAAATAATAAAATTAAAAGTTATTATTGAGCAATTCTTATATGTTGTGTCTCCCTAGTAGACGAGTGGATAGTGCATCCGAGCGATAAGTCAAGGGTCTAGGGTCCGCATCCCATAGATGGCAAAAATTGCACAGGTTTTTTCATATGCATTTGAAACCAGGACATGAACCAAATTACTTAAGCTAATAACTGACAATTATTACTCGCAAAAAAAAACTGTAGAAATAATCTTACCATTGTGGAGATGTATATGCTTTGTTTTTGAGCGGATATGGTTAAAAGAAAAAAAAGAATTCTTTTATACATTTCTAGTAAGTTTTACGTCAAAAATAGTATTTATTCAAAAGCAGTATTTTCAGTTCGGGGTCGTCCATAAATCACGTGACGCTCTTGAGGGGAAGGTAAGGATCAACATCTACATGGCATTATAAGGGGGAGGGTGGGTTAATTTTTATTGTTATGCAACACTTTTTCCTCTTCTTTATTATTTTAAATCTCGTAAATTTCATTCCTATTTAATGTCTAAAGTTACGTAAACTTTGAGAGGAAGAACAGGGAGGGGGGATCAATCTGAATGTTTATATGGTGTTGTATGGAGGGGGGGGGAGGTAAAAAACGTAAGAGAAAATGATACGTGGCTTATGTCCTCGTAAAGTATAAATGTTACGGTTATATATGGAACACAATATCAAACAAATGCGCACCACGACTCTACCGAGAATCTCTTGTTATATAAACGAAATTTAATCTAGAATTTTTGCTTTCAACAATTCAGTGGTTTCACATACAGTGTGATAGGTTGTTCTGTCCTGGTAGAATCTCAATCTTTAAGATTCAAAAAATCAAATTTTACTGTTCTTTAACGCAAATCATTCACTGTAATCATATTTCAAGCCTCGTTTTTACAAAGTATAGCTTAATTACTAAGCAAATCAAAAACTACACAAGCATTTCTTGAATAATTCTTGAGTTATTCGCGTTCAAAATTAGCAATTGTGTAGCCATTGAATTAAAAGTTGTATTATAAATTTAAATACGATGCTCATATTGGGACACATGTATAATTCAAGACTAGTTAGCTTCGAGTTTGCAGATCAACGTGAAATAAAATTCAATTACACTTCAGAATATAAAAATGTTAAACATTTTGTATTCGAGAATGCTGAGTAGTAAAAACCATATGCGGTGACATACGAGTATGCTTATTATATTATGCTCACGGAGTATACGAAATACACAATCAACTAGTTTTTCGTAAAATAATGTTTTCATTCATTCGGAATACAATACAGAATATTCTATTCTGTAATATAATAATAAATGAAATCTTCATATAAATGTATATGTGGATATATTATTTCAACAATACAGTCGCAAAATGATAACACGTTGAGAAAATTTCGACGCAAGATTGTATATTCATAAATACAAATACAGTAATATTCGGCTTTAGTTTATATGAATGCATCATTTGTTAATAATATATTCTTCATAAGTGAGTGTATATAATCTAGAACAACAATATAAATATGGTAGACTCAATAATTGTTGATTTGAAATAGGTTGTAAAATCATAACTCAATGGCCACTACTGTTGGTATAAATTAAAACATTTTTTGCCATAGATTAAATCATGATAACATTTTTACTTCTGAATACCATAACTTACGAAATATCATAAAATGCAACTGAATTATGAATAATAAAACTATACTAACAACAATAATTCTCTTATTATTACCATAAAAATGAATATATTAATCGTATGACACATCAATTAGTGAGAGCAATTAGTGAAATTGTAATCATTTGAGAACGAAATATCTTTTTTCAATATCAATGCATAGTGATTAATAATATAAAATTATTATATTAGTATGAACCTCATGAATATAAAAATCCTTTCTATAATATTTAGGGGATATAATGATTCATATTTCACTGGGATGTAATAAATATGTGTAGTAAAACACTATTTGAATTTAATGAACACTCATTTTGTAGAACAGAAATTAAACAAAAAAACTTAATTGTCTAATCTAAAACTACAAAATAAAGAATGGCACTATTAAAAGAACAAATTGTGATAATTACCAGAAGCTGAAATCAGGGCTCTTTTGAGAATTGCTAGTGCACGCTATAAAGTTACTCGGCATTATTACTTTATCAGTAATAGGGCTATAATCACCATTCGGTTTAATTGACGTCATTTATTTTATTTTAGACTTACAGATTTTTCTCATTTAATATATATTTAAAAGTATCATAAATGTCTATGACGACAAATAGGTATCATATATCATACGAAATATCATTGTTAGTTTAATATAATTATAATATAAAACTATTGACATATGAAAATAAATTCTGTCATTCAAACAAGTATTTCTTTCACGCTCAATTTTGATGCATTGTAATTAATACAAGTAATGTAAATGGATAAATGGTAAATAATAAAAAAAATCATAAAGCGTATGAGTTTTTTACTAAAAATATGGTTTTAACTTATATGCGTCTCACAATTTCTATGACATATTATTTCTGGCACTACGTGCTGCAATCGGGTATATAGGAAATCGACAAAAATCCTATGATGAATTGTGTACTATTTAGACATATTTAATTGTATGTAATACTGTCGATATTGATTAAACTTTTTGTTGATTTTTTTGAATAATATAATTAATTGTTATCGACTACTTTCATTTGAAATTCATTTCCGATGTTATTTTAAATATATTAGATATGAACAAGTTACTTACTTATTAACAATTTCATTGTACCTCATAGTTGTAGAAAGAGAACTCAATTATTAAATGAGGAGTGATTATATTTAATTTCACGTATTGCTTTACTCAAATTATTGACAAGTAAAGTACTGTCAGCTAGGGTCTGCATATATGCATTTCGAATTTATAATTGCATAGTAAAATCCGAATTCAGAATTATAAATATATTTTGTTTTCTCATCAAAAAACTTCGTTCGATTATAAAAATGTTCTATTTTTCGAGAAAATCCAACGATTTTCTTCAAATGTATGCAAAACAAGAATTTGGATGAGAATTGAAGAATTGATCACTAATTTTTTGTACAATCATTATTTTCTATATTTCTTTAATATTTTTAATACCACAAATAATGTTGAATTTGTTATCTAAATAAGCCGTTTTTTTATTATTAGTATTGACCAAAAAATAGTTTATATATTTTCGAAATTTGACCGAATTCCGAAAATATTTATAATTGAATTCCATAAAAATTTACAACCCCTACTGGTAGAGCAGTCGTTTTTATATTGCTTAATTTTTAAATCGAATTAGTTGGCTGCTTAAATATTACCTATTTTATTTCTTCACATACTTATATTTATTCGGGACATACGTTGAATAAATGATTAATCCCTATTCGTAAAAATAATTACTTACTTTGATATTTTTCGCGTCGGAGGATACGATTTTTTAGAACTTTTTTTATAGTCAAAGATAAATCGATAGTTTTAGTGAAATAATAAAAACACCAACGCCATCGATAATTATATTTATTTATATTTATATATATATATAATAATGTTATTCAATGTAGTGGAGTCAAACATTGCATGAATTGAGTTCATCAGTTATTTTAAGCCGCGTCACATTTGTTCTAGGAGCTGTCAATATGTTTGTTAACTATAAATAAACAAATGTTCTCAAAACATGCCGCATTACGCCAACGCGGGAGGTCTATGGACTAAATACAAAATACTATACAACGAAATTAAATCAAATGTTCCACGATATTATTGGTGCTAGAATTTGTGATTTGCTTCGGCAAACTCATATTAATAAGTTAAGCATATTTTTTTGATCAGATAAAAAATATTAATGCACAAAACTTGTTAGTAATTACAAAAATATATTTTAACTTATTTTTGGTATAAGCACTAATAATGAATTTTGATTAATACCATGAAAAGACATTTAAATTTTCCAACAAAACTGTATTTGAGTTATGAATATCTAAATGTTGAATATTAGCTAATTGCCTGACTTCTAAAAAGAATCTAAGAAAACAGAAACTCAAGCAAAACCGGTACATAATATAACATTAAGGCAAATTTTAAGTACTCTGCTTAAGACTAATCGTATTTTACTCATTGTTCGCCATTCCTGTGACTTCTGAGTGGATATAATTATTTAATTAGATAATAAAATTATTATCACCGACAAATGTAGAGAAAATCAGGGTGCTATATTTCTATATAAAGAGATTCATGTTTAAATAAAGTATATACTCATATGTGTTAAAAATGCATACGTTGTTTTTTTCATAAAAAATTGATGCAATTAATTTAATCGAAATGGAATCGTTAATTTGATATTCAGTCTAGGTAATAACTAACGTACAAATGTTATTAATCATTTGTACGAGTATTACAATAAAAGCACAAATAAATCTAAATATAACTTTTTAAACAGAAAACCAATATATATTAATCTTAATTATACAAAAATTATAATATGTAAATACAATTGAGACTTTTAACTTTAAATTATATGTCACTGAGGACGTTTAAAATCTAAAGTAAACCAAATATTCCTGAAAACTAGGACTTCTCATAGTACTTCGTTCATATTAATCGTAACTTCTAAATTTGTCTGCAAAAATCGTTACACTTTCATTGCGTTTCACTCCCCTTGTGATTATTTACACATCAACGCAAGCCGTTCACACAACACTATAAACCTCGTTCCACGTATTTATTTACTCTTTTCGTAGTTTTTTAAGGTATTTTAGAACTGCTTCTGGATTTGTAACAAGTATATTTATTTATAAATAGAAAGTACGAACAGTCGTGGTTCACTAACCAATAGTATTCTCAAACTGCGGAAAACTTTCATATTTATAAAAATCATTGATTAGTATTAATAGTCAGTATCCGCTTACGTATAATATTAATAATTCAAGTATATTGACTGACATGTTAATTCTACATTTCAATGTCGCATTGATATTTTTTTTAAATCTGAATTTACTCCCTAGATTCTCAGGATACTAACTAGGAAATTACAATTCACTTCAATGATACTGAGAATAAAAAATATTAAAAGATTTTTTAACTTTTATCATTATTTTAAAAGTTTTGTCCGCATTCATAATACTGTCAATCGATTTGTAAGTCATTCACAGTTTTTGTAATTGGTTGCAATTCGTGGGAAAATATTCTGAATTATTGTTCAATAAATGGCGCAATGACACAAAAATTGGATGTATATGAAATGCATTTTGTTTCACCTTGCAACCAAGTACAAAAACCATGAATGACTTACAAATCAATTGACAGTGTTATGAATGCGGACAAAATCAGGGCTGTGGAGTCGGTTCAAAATTTACCCATTCCGACTTTGAATTTTATTTTATTTTATAATTTGCTAAGTCTACTTAATTTATTTATATTGCCTTAATTGGTAATGAAATAGGTATAAATAAAAGAGTAAGTTCATTCATACATGAATAAATCAATTTAAAAATAAGCAATATCTTTATAGAAAAATAATTATATTTAAAATCTACATAAAAGAATAAAATCAAACTTTTAGAATAATTAGACAAATTACATTATTTAAAAAAAAATACTTTAAACGTTGCTTCTGAAAAAAATTCCAACATAATGTAGACTCAGAATTCTAAATCATATTCATCCGTTTATATTTGACATATGCCGTAATGGAAAAGAAAATAAAAAAAGTTGACGGAATCAGCAATTTTTTTCCAACTCCACTGACTTCACAGCCCAAGACAAAATTGTAAATTATCCAATTGAATTTTTTAATTCATTGGACCTTCTGGAAATGCCACCGCATATATTTTCAATCAAAATTAGTGTGCCCATAATTCTTCTTTAAAACATTAATCCACCTTGACTGTGCAATGGAACCAGACTCTCTGTGAAAAAACTGATACCTAAAGTCATCGAAGTGACAATTCTCTATAGCAAATCAAAAGGAGAAGTTGTCCTCATTCAACGCATTCCTATGATACCCACCGACATGCCACTTGATTTCAAACAATAACAGTTCTCCGTTTGTCTTATTTTTTCAATGACAATCAGCAAACCACGAGGACACTCGCTTCAAGTGTGTGGATTAAATGGAGAAAATCCATGTTTTTCACATTGTCAATTATAAGTTATATGCTCACAATCACAAAGTCAGTCTACAAATTTATTCATTTTTCCACAAGGTAGAAAAACTAAAAATATGGTGTATCCTAAAGCATTTGAATAAAATATTATTTACAGAATTAAAGGACGTACTATTTGTTTCTTTGTCTAGTGTAGCAACGCATTCCGGGTTTCAGCTAGTACATTATAAAATTGTGTTTCATTTAAAAGTATGTTTAAAAAAATGTCGGCCTAGAACATAAAACGCATTCTATATACAAAAGAAATATAAATAACAGGTGTTAGTAAAGCTTTGTGTGTCAGTAATATTTTGTTTTAATCGGCTGTCAGTTATTTAATTAAATTAACACAACTTTGTTTCTATTGTAATTTGATAATTTTCTATCATTCGTAATAATTAACGATACTTTAACAAAACTTCAAAATTTGTCTTTGAACATTGATGAAAAATAGTTTTCTATTTTACTTTATAAATGTCTAGAATTTTTGTCTATGAAGAGCCAACATAATTAATTAGTACGCAAATAGAAAGAAAATGTAGAACTAGTATTTTAATGAACATATTTATTTTCAGCACTTATTGCAAACATAATTTGTCTAGACTCTTGTGTTGCAAGTAACGTTTTAACAATAACAATTTATCACGCAATAAAAGCAGCAATTATTCACATGCCTACTCTCATAATAATTTTGTTTTTTTTACTTACATCTATTTTCGAAACAATTATTTTATTATATCACTAACAAAAAAGTACACATTTTATCAACACAAAAGTCGAGAAATGGTCTGAAATTGATTACAGAGTGATTTATTTTCTTCGAGGCAATGTTTTTAGCAACTTCATTTGGGCCTAATTCAGTGTTTTACGAAATAAGATTATCTTTAGTATTGCAGTAACCGTGGTGTGACCTCTGTCTCAGAGGGTTGAAGGGTCTTGTCAGATAAATGTTTAGCTTTGAAACCAAACATCTTTAACTATTATATTAAATCACTGTCACCAATATATAACCTGTTTTATTTGTCTTTACCTATGTACACAATTTAAAAATTAAAAAATAATATATTTTGTATTTTTTATCAAGTATATACAAATACAATAAAATTAAAATAGTATTATTTACTTAGTAAATCGTCATGAATGTAACATTCAAAATATTTTCTACATATCAATTTTTTTGTAACATTTAGAATTTCTATATAATATTCCTCAAAATAAATTATGTTTCTTCACAGTCATAAGTTGTAAGCCATTATATAATAATAATACAGTTTTTACTTATTTTCAGAATATGTATTTTAAATTCATCACCGGTTTGATTTGTAACGACATTTATGATATCATTTAAAAATAAACTACATGACAAAAACGTATCTAAATCCAAAACCTATGATATACCAATAATACGTATTTAAAAGTTTTCCTATTTAAATTTTTACATTAACGTTCAGTTATTACACCATATCTTTGGGGTATAGCATTTACTTAATAACCATAAAGCTAATGTGATTAGATACGAAACTGTGGTATCTCAAAATAAGTTCATGCTTTTAGGTTGATCAAGACGGTTTTCTCTATTTAACACGGATATTGTTTGTTAAGGGTGACTTATGTTTATATATAATTATACAAGCATACGGCTTTGATATACAGTTTTCAAGAGGTTATTTGAAAAGAAATAACTTAAAAGTATAATGAAGTCTGCAAATATTCAATATTTAGAGGATTAATTTCATCATGTTAATGTATAGATATAATAATTTTCATAAAACTTTTAAAATCAAACAAAAATGATGTTCTATGATTGTGACTATTTATCAGTATTTTTTTACTTCCATGCGATTTTTATAAAGTTTTTAATACACTGTAATATATTTTCACAAACTAAACCAATTGTAAATAATTTGTATATCAATAGAAATTGTTTACTAATTTAAAATACTTGAAAAAATATTTTTTTTTTCGAATTTAATATTTAAAGAATTTTTACCATGAATAAATGTTTTCTAATACGCCCTAAAGTAGGTTGCTTTTATATTTTAAAAAGAGTTCTTATAACTTAATCTGAATGCATATATCTAACAAAAAAAATATTTTATCATATGACACATAAAATTCAATCGTTTTTCTCTCTGAAAACATCAAAATTTTCCAGACGTAAGTTTGAAATATTATTTATGAATATGTTAAATTACATAAAGTATTAACACGAAGAATTTATAAAATATTTTATCCGTCAAAATTTATTATCGTCTTCGAACTTTGTAGACACCTATAGATATTTCGAAAAGTATTCGTCTAATCAAGAATATTTTAATGAATTTGTGAAATCAATGAACACGATATTGCCGTCGACAAAAACCTTTTTTTTTTAAATTTAATGTTTACATGAGAATCATATGGACACAAGTTGAGAATTTGAAGAAATGAGTAAACGATGACAACTTATAAAAACTTAGTTAATAGATTTCATATGGAATATTTTTTAGAATCTTGGTCAGCTTGTTAAAATGTATGACAACAGCGATATCATACTGATGTGAAATGATTGACTTACGTGACTTTGATTTTTAACCATTTACATTTTAAAAGTGCACAACCATACTGATAATTAAAAAAAAAAACAGTGTGTTTATAATGCCCATCAAATAAATATAATCATAAGATGTAAACGGTAATAAATGAAAATATTAACAAAACCATTAATCTTAATCTTGTTATGAAATAATATATGACCAAATTTAAAAATAATGATAATTTAAGATATTATCTAACAAATAAATTCAAGCATAAGATTTGTTTCTTTATTCCAAATAACCACAAACTTTACTTTTTATATATTTTGTTACAACGTAAAAAATGTGTGAATGGTGAATAAGTAAATTATTATCCTAATTAAGTAGTTTTACCTCAACTTCCAAAAGCACATAGACTTCTATCTTCTATTGTAAATACAAAATATATTTTTTAAATAACTTTATACATAGCGCATAAAGTGAAACTTTAAATACACGAGAGCAGTCGAAGTTTAACTGTAATATGCAAGCCTGCATGTTTGGTTTACCATTATCGGTTTCCGTTCTATCTTCTGTCGGAATCTACCAGCCGAATCTACAATAGTTGAAAGGATGGCAAATACAAATTTATTTTCAGTTGTTTTCTACAATTTTTTAATAAGTGCAACAATAGGTATAGTGTTAAATACAATAGTTAATTTTTATTCATCAACAATCTCTAAAAATATAAACTTCAATAGTATAAATCGATTTTTCGCTTCATTAGTCAGACATCTCCAAATAACCAGTTTTGAGATATTGACAAAAGCAATA
>JAPMAE010003456.1:0-11612 GCA_036584705.1 Rhyacophila sp. 25_7
TATGAGGATGAAGAAATCTGACTGTATGTTGATGTATTTATTCCCATTGCAATATTGACTTTAACGAAAATGACGACTTGTATAAATATATTTTTAGTCCCTTTTATGTTCATCGATGATATTTAAAACAGGAGATAAGTCCGTTTACTCCGATGATTATCTATCTTGTTCACTTCTAGAGCGATTCGCGCTTTATGAAATAATTACTATGTTACATTAGTTCTAGCTGTGAAACCTTTAAAAAAAGTTCACAAATCTTATCTATTTATACAATTTCTTATATTATATGACATAGAAACTCGGTCACTTTATATTGTTAACTACATAATTGATTGCAATAAAAATATTATGTCATACTTAGTAAAGTTCTATTATTGTATCAAGATCCCCTGGAGATTTTTGGTTATTAAATCTACCAGTCTATTATAAATCATATTGCCGCTGAGCAAATCAAATCCCATCTAACCGAGTCTGAATGATGCGATTTTAAACACTGCAAAAACGCGACATGCGGCCAAACATGACGTCAAATATGGCTATCAAATAATATTATTTAATGTAGTAAGTACATGATCAGATGGGGGCCTGTTTTGGTTGCGCCCCCCGCCTGTGTCGGCCGATTCTATGGGGATGGTCCCGTTTAATTGTCCATACAAAGGAGCCGATATTATTTATCTACATGGTGAGCATAACTATTTTTGGTATTTTTTTGTTATATTTATATACAAATCTATGATTTTTTTTTGTATTTTTATATTGCAGTGCGTAAAAAGTGAACCGTGCAATTTTCGGTATGCACTATCGTAGTTATAGGTATATTGGGTACGGATTCATGTGTTTTAATTATTTTTAAAACTAGAGCTATTTAAATATTATATCATATTATTAAAATATATTAAAAGTAGCTGACAATATTATTGACTGCTCTTAAACCTCCTACTAGTTTTATATGCACACATAGTTTTTAATAACGTCATTGCTTTCTGTATTAACGGCCTTTTTTAAATGAAGATACTGTGTGATTTACTGATTCATTCAAGTATATCTACCGTGTTTATGCAAAAGGAATTCCCTCACAGAAAAAAAAATACAGCATTTGCAAAAAACGTTTTTTAATGATTTTTAATCAAAGTCAGATTAACACACACTTGAAGTGCATTATGACTAGTAAAATAGTGTTTTATTTTTCGGATATGATAATTAAAATAGTTAATAAATAAAAATCATTAAATTGTAGGGTTAATGTTATTTTCCTTTCCACATAAACTTCGTCGGTCGTTCTTTTTTCGGAATCTAAAGCTGAATTTTGATAATAATTCGGCTTAATTTCTTTTGACAGAACGTGTACTTAGTTGTGCACATTGTGATTCTCAAATAAAAGAACTTTTCAAAAAACTGAGGGTTAAGCCGGATATAAATTTGAACAAACCAATTAATGTGAAGACGTTTTCTTATTTATTATTATTATAATGATCTCATTTTACGGCATTTTATGTTGTTCTTTCTAAACGCTATCCGTTTTTACATTTCAGTCAATATTTTGTTGAATCACCCTGTGCTTTACTGATTATTTTGTTATGATTAATTCAGGGGCTCAAAATCACTTGTCAGATGTCTCTCGTATTGTTTGAAGTGTGACATCGATACTGCATACTCGCTCATTGAAATGAAAACACTATCTATGTCCCTGTAGGCGCTTTACTAACCCTTGGGACTAAATGAAACAACTGTTATTTTTTTAAATGATAAAATGCTTGATTTATCATTCGTGCGAAGCATCTTGAAAAGCGTGTCATATGATTGATATATTATTATACTTGAGAGTCTACTATCTTCCTATGGGACATCGTAGCATTGCCTCTTGTTACGATTATAAAGTTATAGATAACGCTCACCAAATTCACATTCACAAGGAAAAAACTATTTTAGCATAAAAAATGTAACAACAGCATATCCGTAGAAAAGCAGATTGTATCATGTTATTAATAGCTCTCTTATATATTAACCGATTAAGTGCCAGAAACGATTTAACTCGCACAACTTTAAACGTAGTTGGCTAGACAAATTCGAATATTTTGCATGATTTTAAATATGAAAACGCAGAGATATAACTATAATATTATCATTAAAACTAAATCATGACAAAGAAACATTTAATATATTTTTAAACGAAATATTATGAGATTCTATTTTTTGTAAAAAAAATCATACTTACCTGGTTGTGACATTATATCTGCCACATAAAAGATTAACTAATTCGTAAAGTACTCCAAATGTAACACAAATTTAATTCTTTCCATTAGAATTTCAATATAATAAATATGAACTGATCATTGCCCTTTTTAATGGTAAAATAACATGTGTCTTATCAAAGTGCCGTGTGTCAACTATATCTCTAATGTAGGGTGTGTTTATAGAAATTATCAGTGAAATCATTTTACGTTTACAGTTGAGAAGTTTGTTCAATGTACTATCAATATACGTATTGCACGAATAATCATATATTTGTGGTCAGTGTAAATCAATAGTTCTTATATGATATACATTTTAATACAAATTATTAGTGAACATGTTTTTTGCGTCGGGTTATATTTTTTCTGCGCTTTTTTTCCAATAGTGACATAGCCAATGATTCAAAATCAACTGTTGTAAATTACCTACATGCTATTTTTATATATTGATTTAATGAGATGACATTCCCTTTTATGATGACGTTGAGTGTATCTTCAAAACCCCAATAAAACAAATCTCTCTTATCATCGTCGTAAAATACCTCTAGGAAAGCTCCGTCTCCGCTTAACTACATTATTGTCATTAATAACATAACCAAACGAAATCATGACTAATATCTGAAAAATTCTAAGAATCCACGCAAGGCGAACCCTATTAGCGTTTTTATGTGCGCGGCCAGGTGATAACAGTATGGTCGGCGAGGTCGGGTCGCGTTATCTCTCCTCCTCCGAGACCTGGACGCCGATGGTTTATGGTTCGGCTATCGACCGGCGACGAATTGTCGCCTCATGTCTCCTCGGGTTGGATTGGTGGGGGACATTGCTTGAGAGTAATGGCTGTTAATTGGCGCTATTCTTTATCATACTGCCTATTGTGTCATTTTTACACTCGTAGGTACATTTTTGTGTATTACTCATTCAATGTTAATGGGATTGGCCACCAAAGCCCTAAATTTCGAGTATATCATATATCTATATTTTTCTTTCCGTTCGTTGTACCACTAATCCGAATAGACAAGAGTCAGTCATGAAGTAAGTATTCATTTTTAGCATGTGAGTTTCTTTCTACACATATTTAAACAATATTTCTGATAATAGTTGATAATTAATAACTTTTACGGAACTTTTAAACACGAAACCATTTAAAGCGATTCACTTGTGGATGATTCATCAACTCATTCTTGGTGGGCGACATAATGATGAAGATAAATTACATTCCATCCGCATACACTTCGGTCTCATTTAAATTATTGAAATACATCGAAAATAGATAACATTGAGTCAAAACGGGTTCGTCTTTATAATTATCTTCAAAATTCAAACGTACAACTCGTAAAGTAGATAAATAATTACTCGTTCGTTTGTCATTATAACCGAAACTATAAAAAAACCCTTTGCATGACTTCAGCCTGTCCATACAACATCGACACCTCGTTCTTCTTATCTAGTGTGGCGTCTACGGTAGGTCCTTTCGGGCGCCTGATTCGGCGCTTATTATTTTGTCTTAGCTAGCCGTTAGTCTTCTCGCACACCGTTCAATAAACAATTTTCTTTATGCGATATTGCTCATGTCGCTATTTCAACAATAATTTCGTCGATTATCATTCGTTTATCTTTTTTAAGTTTTAATAGTGTACCTGCGAGCGCCGTCCGCGATTTTCTTATTACCTACCGTGGGTTACTTTTGACGAATTTGAAAAATACGCTAAACGTTTACGAAAATTACCATAGTTTCTAAAGTACTTGAAATATATTTTTTTTTTATTGTAGTCATCATTATATTATGTTGGACCAATTTATCAGCATCACAATACTATATTATTGTCACACTTTTATTATTATCACCTATAACTACGATGTTGTTAACTTTTAATGTTTGCGGAAAATAATATATACGTGCATATAACTAATATTTTCTAGTGAATGATAACTAACGTTTAAAACCTTTTTAACTGAAAGAAAACGTAAACTAAACCAAAGAATGCAGTTTCTGTCAAAAAATGATAGTCAAAGATAGGGTAACCCTAACACATGTGTAAATTGATACGGTGAGTGACTATTAACATTTACAAAATATAGAGCAAAAAAGATGTATGGTTATCTTTTTAAAATGTAGTACGAATCTACAACTACAGACGGCAGTCAAACTATTTAAATTTTGAGACACGGAAAATTGCGTGTCCCGCAAATAACGTATAGATAAGAAAAACGGATAAATCCGTTGCCCGCCGGCTAAGTGTTAATAATTTTATGCTCTAATAGTGCATATTACGGTTGTTTCTGTAACTAGTATGTTTTTACAACATTGAATTCTTCTTCATGTCTGTTGTTTTAGTTTGCTATCTTTGTCGTCGACACACATCTTAATTCGCACACGTGACCAATCGCTATTTGGAGATTATATTATTTAATAAATAGCAAGGCTGACAATTTTGTTTCTAAGAGAGATAGCTTAAGTAAGCTTAACATAAGCATATCGCGGCCCTCTACATGCCGGATGATTCCGTATCAACCTTGAGTTGAATTGAAACGTCACTTTCATACTCTAGAGCGCACACTAACTGTAGTTTTATGAAATATATCTATTAACGAACTTGTAATTTCACATATCCCATACTTTCGGCAAATGTCGTTGAGTTATAAGTCTGGCCGGTGATAAAGAAGGTAATAGTTCATTATTTCATCATTTACTTGTCATTTATTTTAGAATACTTCTCTTGCGATTATGATGATAAAATATGTTACAGGAGATATTATGTTCTTCTTTGTGAAAATTTTGTGTGCGAGTCGGCTCACTAGAATAGTGATGTAGCGTGCGGTTTGTCGTGTCCGTTGAATTCCTGCGGTCGACGCAAAGTGATAATAATATTCTCTAACCATTTTGATATCGAAAGGTTTTCTCGTGCTTCATTACTTATTATTTTTCGGTTGACGGAACTGCTCATGACCGAGAATCTTAGATTGGCAACCAGCCGTACACGGCCTCGTATATGAAATTTGAATTAACTTCTGTAAGGATTAGGACACGGGTTTTTAATAGGTTTTCCTCTTCATTCACTCCTTTAATAGCTGCACTTCGGTAATTACTCGTCAAAATTTATTAAATACGAATTTGTAGTTCATTTACTTCCGCATATTGAGCGGAAATATTTAGACGGGGGAAATGTTTTTCCTTGACGATCATGTCAGACGAACTGTCTTAAGCAACGGTCAATGAAAGGCTATAGCATATCGATCGTGTTTAGGCAAAAGAGATTAACCCTCATAAAACAAATTTTACAGCAGGCACAAAAAACGTTTTTTAATGATATTTAATCAAAGTCACATTAACACAAACTTGAAATGCGTGATGACCAATAAATTGATATTTTATTTTCCCGGTCTGATAATTTAAAAAGTTATTAAAGGAAAACTATTAAAATTGAGGGTTAATGCTTTTTCCTTTCCACATAAACTTGTTAGGTCGTTTTTTTTTCAAAATCTAAAGCTGAATTTCGATAATAATTTGCCATTTTTGGCTTGAATCCTTTTGAAAGAATGTGTATTTAGTTGTGCACATTGTGATTCTCAAATAAAATCACTTCAAAAAACTGAAGGTTAGGCCCTTTTGCTTAAACAGATTCGATATATTTTTTAATTTAAATTTGATTAACTTCTACGAGTTATCAATTTACTTCCCTAGTGTTGCACTATTTGTGAATATTTTATATGCCATTTTCATGTTCCTAATAAAATAATGTACTCTATTCTTTTAATAAGTGTATTTCATAATTTTGGTGGTCGTTTGTATAATATTTAAACATTTTCTTCTTATTGTATTGAAATAGTAATACCGTTTTTCGCAAATATATATTTTTTCAGCGTATAAAACTGTGTCATTATTGCAATATAAAGGCTTTCTTGCACCAATGATTGACATCAGATAAAATTAATAATGCTCGTAATGTGTCTGCTACAAAATTCTCGTCTTTTCTTATTATGTTACTGTTAAGAGTGTAAATTAACCTTTTACTGGTACTTCGAGAATATCTTTTTTTTCGTCAATCATGAAAACATTGTCTTATTGGCTATAGATATTGAATACGTCTTAGAGAGGATAATCGAAGTCGTTGATTGACTTTTTCTTGTTGCCGACCACCCGTTTTCCCTCGCCTTGTTTCGTTATCAGTTGTTAAATGTCGACTCGGCTCCGATTTTTTATTACGTCTCCTTCTTTGTCTCTCTGATTTATTCCAATCGGCGGCCAATCTCTTGCGGCCGTATGCTAATTACCACACTTCCAATAATACGAATTGTTTTTGTTGTTATCTCGCGGTGTCTTATGCGTTCGGTGGAGACTGACATTTCCCGGTCATTTTGAACGTTTTAAAATTAGACATCGTAAATTCTGTTTCTGTATTATTAACATTTCTATACTGTTTATTATTCATATTAAGATAGAAGCGGACATTGCTCAATAGCGGCGTTGTGATATATTTGTTTACAAAATACGTATGTTAGAAAAATTACTATCAAAAGGTATTTTACCAAATTTACTCCAATTTCACATGTTTGAATTGAAAGCTACACATTATTTGTATAACTGTAACATTGAAGCGGAAAATATAACGCAGCAGTAATATTATGTTTTTTTTTTAATTATTTGTATTCGTATCAAAAAATAATCATATATGAAAGGATCAATACCTTAATAACCAGTGAACACAAAATTAGGTGCATAAATTTAACTTCTGTTTCGCACTAAATGTAAAAAATTTACAACTTTGGCATTATTATATTATATTTCATTGTATGTTGATTCTGTAAACGGTGATCGAATTAGTAACAATAATAATCCATTCCTTATTATAAGTAAATGCTCAATTCGAGTAGACATTTCAGCAGAATGCGGATCTTCTTTATCCTTTACAGTGACTGGACGTTTTGCTACTCAAATGAATTACTAAATAATACAAATAATTGCACTAATCCGCTTTTTTCATATTTTTCCTATTGTTCTAACATAAAAGAATTTCTCGAAAAAAATCAAAAAAGATGAAATTACTTATTTTAGTTACGATTAAATATCAGGCATATTTATATAACGAATTTATTTCATTGTTCACCGTCTATTTTCAGTATTAATTTTCTCGAGTAAAGAACTTATGACCCTGTTCCCGACATCGAGTATGAATTTCGTAGCACTTACATCATCTCCTATCACTTTGTCAGATACACGCGTGTGATATTTAGCTTTCAGTACAGTTGTTATAATAATATATTGAATCCGCACTATTGTTAAATGTCACATCTACAACTCTCTGTTAGTGTGCAACGGCTGCAGAAACTTGCTGTGTGGCTAAGTAAACATTTGAACAAGTGTGTTCGACAATGCGTTTCACACAAGTATTCGCGGGGAGTGCGACGAAATACTCGTATTTTGGCAGGCGTACGCTGTCAAGTAGACGTCCAGAAAATGTGTTTCCCATTCGATGTAATTGTAGTGGACTATACTAAACCATTAATAAAGTTGGTATTTGTATAAATGACTCTTTTATAATTTTTTCGACTGGTTATTTAACAAATTCCGTATCGACCGTGCTTAGGCAAAAGGGGTTAACCCTCACAAAAAAAAAAATTGTCAAGTCACATTAACACAAATTTGAACTGCATGATTACACTAATAAATTGGTGTTTTATTTTCCTGATTTGATAATTAAGAAAGTTATTAAAGAAAAATCACTAAACCTGTGGGTTGATGCTTTTTTCCTTTACAAACTTGGTAAGTCGTTCTTTTTTTTTATCCAAAGCTGAATTTCGATAATAATTTGGCATTTTTGGATTGATTCCTTTTGACAGAATGTGTATTTAGTTGTGTACATTGTGATTCTCAAATAAAAGGACTATACAAGTTAAGCTCTTTTGCCTAAACAGGTTCGATATATTGTGATCGAGCTTTGATGATTACGTTTAATACAACATTTTGAAACTAAAATAGTTTGTATTTTGCACTTAATCAATTACGAACAGAAGTCTTCGTATATTTTTATCTAGATTATTTTAGTTAATTTTCTAGTTTAGATAAATTTGTATTTTACGATGTAATAAAGAAAATCAAATCACCTCCATCCACTTCAAATTGTCACTTTCGAGGCAAACACAAATACTTGTGCGCGCATATTGAAATCGTTTCGGTGACTGTAGCAAACACGGCGAGCTTTAAATACTCGAGATTTGCAATAATAAAACGAAAGGCTCATTTGCATAGATCCGAATCCGTGCCGCTGTTCGATGGATTATTATTGTTACGTGTTGGTTTATTGGCGATTTGCAATTCAAATGCGAGACCACTTGGAATCGCGTGCGTGCTCCCTTTCCACCCCTTATTACTCCTACCCTGCCTATACAGGATTATTCATTTCTTTCCATCAACATGGCCATTTCAATCTTTGGAATGTATTTTCATTGGAAAAATCTGTATTATTGTAGTATTATTTGATTGATATATATTCTTTAACATGATTATTTGACAATTTTCGGGTATTTTTTGCCGAAAATGCCGTTTAGTGTATGAAATAGTACAAAAATTCATTAATAATGTTACATGATAGCTATAGGACCTACTATTTATGTGCTACGTTATTATTATTCATTATAGATAATATATTAATTCGTGAAATAAGACACGGTTTTAAGGGGTTTTTGAAAAGTGTTTTTATTTGAGGATCATAACGTACACAACTAAATACACGTTCTGTCAAACGGAATTAGGCTGAAAATACCGAAATAATATCGAAATTCAGTTTTAGATTTTGAAAAAGGAATGACTTATAATCTTCAGCTTGTATGGAAAGGAAAAAAGCAGTACACCTCAAATTTAATGATTCCCTTTTAATAACTTGTGTAATTATCAGATCAGGAAAATAAAACACCAATTTATTGGTCATCATGCACTTCAAGTTTGTGTTAATATGACTGACTAAAAATCATTAAATCACTTTTTTGTGTCTTCTGTAAAAAGTTTTCTGTGAGGGTTAATCCCTTTTGCCAAAACATGGTCGATATTATATAAAATATTTGTTATGTAAAGTGGATAATGAATTCACCGTTATGTTAAGCACGATTCTTACATTAAAGTGTTTATTTTTATTTACAATACTGTCATGAAAGATATACAAAAGTATATATAATACATGTATAAACTCTGCTGGCTTTAGCTTTATGTTGGTGCAATTTTTGACAGTTTCTTGGGTTTATAGATTGATAATTTTTTTTTTGTTTTTTTCTTAATATCATTAATAACAGTGCAATAGATAAATAATATTATAGTAAATAACTATTTCGGTGGGAATGGTGATGGTAAAAGTTGTGGAGTAACCGTGTTTCTTTTGATGAATTATACCAAGCTTATTCCCGGCATATTTAAGCAAACTACTTTCTTTTTACGCCTTGCTTTAATTTCACCCTGCACAATATATAATCTGATAATTTGTTTTCAAATCATTAATTTCAATCAGATTCCTTTTTTGTACAGTCAACACAATACTGAACTGGACTTATTTGCCATTTTTATATGCTGATTTATTGTAGATTGATATACATCTGTGCCTCGATGTCAACATCATCGTTTATGTGATAACATTTATATCTGAATTTCAAGTTATTCAATTGTCTCAAATCTTAAAACACCCTTTATTATTTTAAACAATAGTCTTGAAAATTAGTCAACAATGTATACTTCAAATTAATATATGAAAGTTATGTGCTTTCTCTATCCACTGTCAATGTTTAAATTTATTCACGTCCCATTTTCTTGTTATGTAATATATTTTTTTAATTCTTTATACGCTCCGAGATGGAGCATATAGGATCTTCATAGCATGAAGATTTTCTTAGTATTCATTTTTACGAGTAATCGTTGTTAATTATTAACTGAACTGTTAAAGGTTCGTATCCCGGCTAGAATACAAATGAATAACCATTTGTAAACTATGCTACTAGCACGGGCCTCGAACCCGTGACCCTCGACTCGTGAGTCGGATGCCACTATCCACCCACCTACGAGGGCTACGATAATTTAAATGTACAAAATCCACGTATATATATATATATATATATTGTTAACAACACGATTACCAGTGTACGCTAAATATTAACTAATTAAGAATAATTCACAACTCTTTAGTTAGATACGCAACTGCTTTTCGTTGTGAAGTGACCGTATCCCGTTAAGTTTTAAGTGTCGTGTGACCCGTCACGTGTGCAGCAGGATCACAGTCGAATACTAGCGCCAGTCTATTATTTCGTTTAACACCTTCATACACTGCTTTATTGAATATTGTTTTTTATTGTTAATAAAACATGATCACAAATACGTTCAGTAGGTTGACCATGGAGAGCTTATTATAACAGGCCATGCCATGTTTTCAGTACTGTATTAATAATAATTAGTAACACTATCGCAAAAATATTTATAATATAATTGTTAATGTATCGATTAATAGAGATGTATTCAACACAAATAAAAGTATTGCAATTTCATATTATATATTATAGATACAAGGACAATATTTTGCCTTCAACGCTTTAACGAAGTGTTTCAAAAAACAAAGTTCCTAGATAGTGACACAAGCTGCTGGGTTCTTACACTGTATTGTTACATTGCATACATCGCCACTTAGTTTCGACAGAAAATAATTTTGGAATGTATTTTCATTTACTTTGAATTTGATTTTTATGAGACATGCTACGATTACATCAGTACCCTAGAACTGAACTAAATTAAGTCACACATACCAAAGTTATCAGTAGTCATTTGTATAATATTAAAGGATTTAAGTATTCTTTGATTCCAAAATCAGGATTCACTTAATATTCTTTAACACGTAATACCTCAGGAAATATTTGATATACTCGTAGGAATACTGTTCACAGTGGCATAGAAGAAACATATTCAAGACGATTAATAAAAAAGTGTATTTTGAACATTTTTGAGTTAGTACAGTTCGGTTCTTGGGTACTAATATGTAGTATAATTATATAACGTTCGTGTGAATGGATTGTTAGAAAAATATGCATTATATTATTGCATTTCAGCGCCTATCCAGTTTGGGATGTTAGTAACTATTGTATATCATGATAATTGACACAACAATGTAATATGAGTAATAATTCTGCACACTTCATTTAATTACGATGGATTTGAAATCGTATTTTTTTACGAATAAATATACTTAAAAGCTACACGTCACATCTCTGTGAACATTATTTTCTTAACAAATCAATAAACAATGCGGAGTGCGTTGAAAAATCGTACGTAAGGCAGCCCGGCCACAGTAGTATTAATATAATCACACGGAGATTTTTCATTGTACCTTAGGTATATTCGTAAGTACTCACTAG
>JAPMAE010003458.1:0-15334 GCA_036584705.1 Rhyacophila sp. 25_7
TGAGGCCCATTTCTGGATGAATGGGTACGTCAACAAACAAAATTGTCAAATTTGGTACGATACCAATCTACGTGAGATCCAAAAGCGTCCAATGCATCCCGAAAAGTTACTGTTTGGTGTGGTTTTTGGGCTGGCAGCGTCATCGGTCCATATTTTTTTGAGAACTACGTTGGCCAGGTAATCACCGTCAACGGCGAGCGCTATAAGTTTTTACCAACATTTTTTGGCCTGAATTGGATGATATGGACACCAAAGACTTATGGTTTCAACAGGATGGCGCTGACGTGGCCACTTTTGATAGTAAACGCCTCATATACTTATTCGTATTTATCATGATGTTAATCCAACATAAACATGCACACATATACACAATTTTAATAAAAGAACACTATGACGTTAATCTATGGTATATTAGTATCCCAGTACTGGTGATGATTTTTTGTGCTACAACTAAGTGGACATAGACATTTCTTACACTAAACTATCTCAACATCTGAATCACGTATGTCAACATAGACATTTCTTAGTATAAAATATGCTGAAACATTATTTTGACATACACGTTAGCTGTGGTTAAATTTCATACATATTAAACCAGTTGACATAGACATTTATAGTATTGAAAGAAAAAATATTATTAAATGCTTTCTGATACCTAGCCAAAATCTGACATAGGCATTTCTAAAATAGAATTGTATAACTTTAAGAAATGTAATAATAATTCATATACTTTCGGTTATATACTTCAGTACATAAGAAGCATATGGATGAAAAATATATGAAATAAAATACTTAGAAAATAAAAAAGCTTTTTTCATATTATAAGTTATTGCTGTTGCATCTTTATACACTTTGGAAAATATTTTGATTTTTGGTTGTAAGTTCTATCTCACTATCATTAATAGATATAACATTAAACTTAAAAGTATTCATTATTGACTAATGTATATATATTTGTTGGAAATAGATTCGTATGCTTCTTGAGAATGGATCTTGTAATTAAGCCTGTATATACGTTAACTTCTTCAGGAGTGAGTTTTTTTAATTGCGGTTGGAGAGTTGGGTAAAGTTTATTTATTAATCTAACTTTAAATTTTATTAAATGCATAAAATACTATTGATAATAATGTTTATTTCATGCATAAATAATACAGGTGAGTTTTTTATTGCTTCGTGCTTGACGTAAATGTACGTCTGTACTTTTTCAAAACAAATTTTGAGCGGACGTATATATGCGAGTCCAAACTCCTCGACATGTAAAGTTTATTATGTGTATATTGGTCAATTGTAAATGTACCATAGAATAATTGAAATATATATAAACATATATAATTATATGTACCGTAAATTTTGATTGATTCTTCAATTGAATAGTTAATACAATTGACATTTTTTAAATCCACATATGTTCTGGTAAGACTTAGAAAGTTTTGAAATGGGTCAAATTGTTCGATAGCAATAATCAATTCAAATCATAAATTTAACCGCTCCAATAAAGGTGCTCGGGCGATATGTCAAATGACGTGTATAGCAAAAGGAAATATACCTTTGGAGGGTAGCCATCCGCTCGTTAGGGGACCTGCGACGGACTGGCTGAATGAATCATTTACATTAGAATGAGGTTATTACTGCCGGCGCATCTACGGTTTGCCAAAGAAACTACGTGAACGCTTGAAACGTTAATATTCAAATACTGTACCGTGAAAATTCAATTTTATAATGTACCACATAAAAGTCGTCGTTTATTTACAAAAAAAGTTTTGGAGAAGGCTGTCATGAAGTTATTTTTAGATATTTTCGTTTAATAATTCTCAAGTATTACTAATAAAAATTGAAAGAATTTATTGATTCTAGCAGGTAATTATTTAAGTGAATCAGTCACATGTTTGGTAATAATATATCACTGGTGGTTATAACAAGCTATAAGTTTTTCTACTGTTTAAAGTTACGTGTGAATATAAAGATCCATGAAAATAAGATAAAAATGAAATATAAATACTTGATGCATTTTACCGGATTTATTCTTATAATATACATGTATGTTTGTGTGTATTGTTAAAAAGAAAAAATAAATATTTAATGATCATCTGTAGCTTCGAATAGCTTATTAAGGGCATTTATGTAATTGTGGTCCCCTCATGGGAGAGTGGATAGGGCATCCGACTCACGAGTCGAAGGTTATGAATTTGAGGCCCGTGTTGGTCGAAAATTTTATAAATGTTTATTAATTTGTATTGCAGCCAGAACGCAAACCCGAAACGGATGAGCTAATAATTGACGATTATTACTCGAAAAAAATAATTTTCAAACAATCTTCACATTGTGGAGATCCATATGCTTCGTTTTAGAACGGACATGGTTTAAATAATATATATAAATAATTTTCCACATTCAAACAAAAATGTATCACGAACGAAAAACAGTTTGTATTTTAACTCATATTATTTAGTGGAGATTCTTAATGGAATCCATTATCTATTATTTGGTATTGATTTTATGTTTTTTTTTTAAATACATTTAAATATTATTTTATTAAAACTGTGTTTATTTAAGTTTCGTTATAAAATGCGTTTCACAATCTAATTTTAAATCTGTCTATACAAATATATTCCTAACGTTTCCTTTTTGAAATATCTTGCCTGAAAAGCTGTTGTTATACATTCATTTTTGTCCACATAGACGGCGATATTTGTTAAATAATGATGTAGAATATTTAATTAGAATTTACTTTAAGACTACTAAAATTTTAAACTCATACATAGCGTGAATCAAAATTCTGTATGTATAGTTAATATTTGTTTATACTCTTATACTTAATAACTACAATGGACTCAATAATAGCAGTATTATTCAACTCAAAACGAAACAGTAATCTACTTGTAGTTTTATCAATATAACGATACTGAACACTATATATACGATGTATTCATGATACCGGCATGACACGGGAGGATGCAAGAATACTGGCCAGCAACAGTGACTCGTGGAGACAATATGTAGTGTCTATATGATCTAGCTAAGATGTATGACATGGTTTAAAAAAAATGTTAAAGAATAATGACTGTATTTAACAAACTCTTCCGCTAGAAAGAAAGTAAGTTTTATCAAATATCGTACTAGAAAATCTTATTAGATAAGAGAATCTCTTACATTCATTAGTATTTAAGTTTATTATTTTTTTAACTATTGCATTTTCTCCACTAATCATGGTTTTTAATAGTGATCAATAATAACTTGTTGTTATTAGTTTTATCGTCAATACTCATGACATGTGAAAACGTATTGTCAAAAAAATAGGGTTTTGTGTTGTTTTTTAAAATTTAGTTATTTACAATGTTTTTTTCGAAAAAGTGTCTGAAATCGATTCACAAATTTAATGCATTTTAAATTAAGTTCTCATTATGAAAAAAAAAATGTTGCGTGTAGTATTTGGACCATACGGTATTTTTACGACACGTCTCGCACAAACGAGCACCGTATATTCAAGTCCATGCTGGTTTCCGCACCAGTAGTACACAAATATGCCACATTACAATTCAATGGGATTGCGTCAAAGTGCACTGCGTTGAGCCTCAGGGAATCTAGGCCACACTGTAGTTTATACAGAATACACTTAAACTTTAGGACATTTCCAATCGATGAATTCGCATCAAGGTGTTTTTTTATAAGTATACCATATCAGATACCTTGTAGAAAAAAATGATGGATAGTTTATGAAAATTTTATAGAATTATTTTGAAATAAATCTTATTTTATTATTCGTTTTTCAACAATTGATAATATTATCATTAAAACTATGAAACTTTGTTTTTTTTTATAACACTAAGTATTCAAATTACTCTCGTTAGACTAGGAGACGGGGGCTACGGATTCAAGGCCAGTGCTGGTTGCAATTTTTTTCAAAAGTTTATTCATTTATATTGTAGGCAGGACACGAACTTGAAACGGTTGAGCTAATAATTGACAAATATTACTTGTAAAAAAACTGTCAAAAACATTTTTTACATTGTAGAAATTCATATGCTTTGCTTTGGAGCGGATCTGGTTAAAAGAAAAAAATATCCAAGAAAAGTTAAAATTTGAACATTGATATTAAAGCTAAGTAAAGGTAACCCTCTTATAAAAAATACCGCGTTGTGTGAAACCGTATTATACGATACTAAGAAGTAATAAAAAATAAAGTGATACGTGAAAATATATTTTTTTAATTCAATAAATATTATTAAAAACATAAACATATGAAAACAAAAATGTAATGAAATAAATTTAAAAAAATGATAAATTATCAAATATGTATATATATATATATATATATATATAAATGAATGTCCATGTGTATGTTCTTTATATTCTCTTTTATCAATTATCAGATTGCAATGAAACTTTAGCGAGCTGTTGTTTAAATATCCGAGGTGGTTTCTGAATGAATAAAGTTAATGTACAATATGTACATTTCAAAAATTACAATAAATAAAAAAAATCTTCTTTGTGCAAGTTTTCCATACTATTAATAACCCGTAGTGATGGTTGCGTTTTGCTTAGTAACGAATCGATGCAATATATTGGATCAAGATAATCGACTAATGTCAAAAAACAATTTCATATAAGTTTATGGATTTGACAAATCATTTGAAATAGAAGACGGCAAGTTTAAAGCACTGAATTAAATACTATTTATAGAATTAGCGAATGAAAAAATTGTTTCTTTGACTGGCGTAGCAAAGCATGCCGGGTTTTAGCCAGTATGAAATAAAACAGAATTATGTGGTAATATGACATAATTTAATTTCCTAAATTTTTAGAATAAAAAAGGTGTTATCGAAGTATGTACATATACACAGTATTATAAGAGGGGTTTCGCATTTTTATTAACGTGTTAAAATGAAACCGTGTACCTTCCTATATGAGGGTTCTCACAATTTTCTTATCGTGTAAGAAAAAAATCGTGTTGGAGGAGGGTTACCTGTATATTACAATGTGGTCATACCGTATAACGTAATTTTTGAAGCATGCCGTACAATTAATTTAAAATAATGCTTTCATAGTTGTATGCTAAACTTTTTAACTTATAAAGTTGTATACGATCTGATTTTATATCATTCTTATTCTAAGCTACGGATTCCTAAAGTGGTTTATTTGGACCTCTAAGGGTCAATTTCATATTACCTACTTTAAAAAAAAATAGAGGTCTACGAGATTTAAAAGGAATACACGTAAGTGAACGACAATTTGAATCATATAGATCCCCAAAAGTCAATATTCAGCAGGCAGGGGGTTTACGAGAAAAGTGTAGGAACCTCTGCTTTAAGCTTTGGTAGTATATATTTTTATATTTCAAATATATTTAAAAATATATTTTTCCAAATAAAACAAATGATGACTGATTTTATAAATATTTAATTTAAAATTGGAACAAATCATAAAACTATAACAAGCCTTAAATAATATTATGTTAATATATTATATTCGTTATGTTTTATTAATGTTTGATTATTTATTTAATTAAAATAATACACAGATGTTCTTTTTAGTATATCAATAAATTGCACATATGGCAATATAAATGGGAGTCTAATAATCAGATGTAATGCATTTCCATTAAACGCTTTGTCAAATACTGAAATAACAAAGCTATTTTCAGAAGTACTCAATAAAGCCTTAATTCGATTTCACTACGTCAGCAATGATTGACAAATTGGACAGTAAAATGATATCAATCGTATATATGATTTATTGGGATAATACGTTTAATGCGTTTAACGGAATATAAACAGGTGAATTATTTTGATTTTCATTCACGGTAATAATAAGCAGCTTTGTTGGAATAACCATTAAAGTACTGGCAAAAGATACTTCAGTATTGCGATAATTTCTCAATAATAATATAGACGTTTGAAATTCAAAGTTAAAGGATGGCTACATTCAGATAGATGATATCGAGTAAGAAAAAATATGTGTTGATTAAATAGTTCACAGACATAACGACACATTAGGTTTTGATTTTGGCAAAGTATGAGAAAATAAACTTCCTAATTAAATTATATTTTAATACAATACGTATACCGTACTTATATAACAATAATTTCTTGGATATATTGGAAAATTTTTCAAAAAGCCTGATAAATTATTTCCTTACTGTCATTCTAATTAAAAATCAAAGTTAGTATACAGTGTACAATAATGTTTTTATCCTGTCTTTTCTCTCAATTTATTAATGTGAAAAATTTACAAAATAAAAATATATCTTATACTGGGTTGCAAAAAACTTTTATTATACAACCTTGACAACATGTAAATATTCACTAATTACAAGTAGTATTTTCTTTAATATACCAGCTGATTACCTCAATTTACACCAAACCACTAATTAAATAAGTATATATGTTAATCCACATTAAAAGACACGCACTTTTTAAGGTCAATAATTATTTGAGTGTGCTAAATGTTGTGAATTTTGATATTTCAGTATATTTAACTTTTGTAATACATTGAAAGTCTAATTAACCACAAACAAGCATGGCCAATGCAAATAACAAACAGCTTTGTTGCAACTTACAAATACGGAAACAGAAGACATTAAGTCTGAATTATACAACCTACCGTTGCAGTCGGAAATATTTAAGACAAAAACGTTTAACAAAAAATATCTTTAAAAATAACACAATATTCTGAAATATTAATATAAATCTAATTGAAAACATACATTTTCTTTTAATACGGAAAAATCATTACATGCGAAAAAAAATAAAAATAATGCACGATATTACGTTAGTTCTATATACTCGTAAATGCTTGCCATGAAGGATTGGCAGTGGAAAAAGTTGATAATTATTGTCGTTTTATTTTTTGATTAAATTTTAATAAAAATATAATATAATAGTTATAATATTATAATACATTCTTTAAACTAATTTCATTGATTTCATTTGTTACAAATATATAAATTTATAAAAAAAGTAAATAATTATTTTACTTTAACGATTTCTAAGCAAATATTAAAAGTAAATAAGAATTATATTAGTTATTGATTTTTACTAATTTGCAATTTATAATAAAGTGAAAATTATTTTAAGCTAAAGAAAAAATATACGAATGTATTATATTGTATTCATGAATATTAATTATAAAATATATATAATATATAAAATCAATATTTTAAATAAATTATAAATGTAATTAAGCATAACAAAAATGATAAGTAGTATATACTTTATGAAAATATATTCATATATATATAATGTTCTAAGTTTCATGAAAAAATATTCCAAATAAAAGTTTTTATCAGTGAAGTACCTTCATATGAGTGAGGCTTTCGTTTGACCCCGCGATATTCAAACTTCGGGCAGTGGCCTAACAGCTGAACACACAAACCCTTAATTGGTAAAGTCCCACTTTTAGAATTATGTCGTATATTTTACACATGAAATTAATAAATTCAACTTACTTTGATTATTAACCATGTTGAAATAACATATCGCCAGCCTGGTTTATATTTTTATTAGCAAAAATGTTTAATAAACCCTATATGTAAATCTGAACAAATTTCAACCAAAAAGTATGCATAGCAATTAAATTAACATAAAAATCTCTTTATTAAAATAAAATACTAATTATAAAAGTTATTATATGCTCGCTGAAGTAACATTTTTATATTAGAAGTTATGATACGAAACTATGATTTGAGGTATTTCATATCTTTCAAATGTACTTAATGCAATATCATAAGTTTTTTTTTCATCCGTGTCCACTCCGAAACAAAGCATATAAATGATGATGAGGAATAACGATGTATATTACTAACATGTTTTAGTTTCAAATACACATAAAAAGTCTTACATAATTTAACCAGCTACGAGTACGAGACTAGAAACCTAGACCCTCGGCTTATGAGTCGGTGGCGCTATCTACCAACTTGCAAAAGCAGAAAAGTCTCATATCATTAGGTACTATTTAAAGAATTCGCATAGTCTTTTAATTGAACAATAAAATAAAAAATCAAAATAATAAAAAATATAATTTCAATTGAAGGTAATATATTCGAATCTTACTTTCATAATTTTGTTTTACTGGGCATATGAAATAAATTAAACATGTGGTGATATGCATATCTACCTATGCGTAAAAATCACTTAAACATTTAGACATTATTTAAATTATTATTCATTTTCAAAAAAGATTTTTTAAATATACGAGTAGTATATCATATTTATCACAAGATTAAATCAATCATATAAGAAAAAATCATACAATAAATTAAGGGTATCCAACCTTTTTGAGGGTGGGAGCTACTTTTAATTTTAATTTTAATGGTGATTGAGTTGAACAAGAATCATATAAGAACTTTTTTTTAGCTAATTTTATAGTTCTTTAAATTTAAAAATATTTATTTTAAATAAAACATTTCGTTAGGTTTCTTCAAATAAATTGCTTTATTAACAAATAACTACGAAACTAGCAAAAGTATTTTATCCTACGACGAAAATAATAATTATTTTCAAAATTTACAATCCTAAATGATCAATCAAATTTTGCTATGCGATCGACCGGTTGGAAACCCTTGTTGTAAGTTATCGTAGATGAATTCAAAAACTAAAACGTTCATATTTTTGAAACGATAATTTTTAAAAATATTTATTTATAATAAATATTTAAAAAAAAATTAACATACAAATTAATAAGAACTAATACAATTATGAATACTAATTTAACTCTTCTTTGATATATCTACAAGTAGAATTAATAATAAAAATGTTTCCTATATGAGACAACGATATAAATCGATCGCGTGTAATTATTTCTAGTGATATATATATATATATATAAATACAGATAACATTTTATTACCAAAAAATAGCATCAAACCATAAAATTTATTTCTTTTAAGGCGCATATTCAAGGAAAACTTTCGTTGGTTTAAATACACTATCCTCCGTTAGACCCAAATCAGTAACGATTGTTTTCAGGCAAACTGCATATGTGATTTTCGTAATTACAAACAGAGATTGGTCGAGCTCAAAAGAGAAATCTGGTAACTGCAGTTTGGTACTCGACATTAACACACTAGCTATTGCAGCGAGTGGTTAAAGCATTTCATTGCATTGCCACGTAAAACGGTTCTAAGCATCTGGTGTCAAATTTGAAAGCACGCGTCTCTCAATGCAAAAGTTACGTAACTATTCTAAATAAGATAAATACATTGGGGTTGAGATACATGTCGTTAAATCTTGAATTTAAATAAATGCACATTTTATTGTGTTATCTCATATTTTGTGTTATTTTTGAGCAATGTCTAACATTCATCTTTCACCCACTTTTTGATAATTTATTTAATTTTCTACGGAATCTTTACGTTTACAAAAAATTAAAATTTAGAACAATATAAATTAAATTAGTAAAAACTAGACAGATAATATAACAAAGTACATGAATTGGAATAATAACATAGTTTTTATGTATATTTTTACAAATAAAAAAAAATTAAGATCGATTACGTCTGTTGCAAAATTTTCAAATAAGTTTTTTTAATTAATTTGTGTAAAATGCATAAAAACTATGTTTTAATTGAAATATCGTAAATTTTTACTAAGGATTGACAGAAAAAAAAATATTTATTTGTACTTCTATATTTAGTAGTATAATAATACCTCGTTGAAGGCTTAGGATGTCTTCCTAGACGGAAAAGTGCTAAATGAAATTGCGTTAACAGATCATTTCAACACATTGTATACAAGAAAAGCTATGATTATGTGTCACTCTTTGCTGATTGGTTCACGTTTGAAAATATTTGTATTATAAACCTATTTATGCAATACCGCCAAAATATTAATCAGTGTGAATTTCGAGTTTTATTAGGCTTCAAGTTGATCGCAGTCTATTATATCAGCGTTAATTGAAGAAGAGCTAAACAAAGTCTTATTATATTACAAACGAGGTCATAAAATTTGCAGACATGGTAACCAGAGCCAATTTTATGACTTTTTTAAGGTTGGTAGCATTTATGAGGACCAATTTTGCATAGACTCGCAAACTGTCCTCGAGTTTGGACGGCCGGGTCGATTGAATCATCAGCACACTGAGTGCACAGATAATCTCATGCCACAGAAGATTATATAAAAATGCAACTGTTTTTATTTATATACTATTTTTGGTTTGTTTTTGTACTGAGATGCGTGGTGATGCCGTCTCATGTGGCTCTACTACAGACGTTTAAAATCATATGAAAGAAAAAAAAAACATTTCGTTTGTAAACGTGTCAAGGAGGCGATTATCCATAGTTGTGGTTCCGTGTACTACGGGTTAGTCGTGGGTCCTCAAAATCTGTATTACAAATAATTATTTTACATATTAATTTTTATTTAAGAATCTTTTTTATCAGTTTCTTAGCATTGACTACTTTCCAGTATATTGAAATTAAGTATTATATATATTATAAAAAAAGTCATTCAATGGCACTTTTTATTTTATATCTTAATTAGATAGAATAGATTTTTAAAATAGTATAATGAAGACTAGAGATTTTCTCTAAGTTTGTAAGAATTTGAATTAAGTACCTCATTTTTATGTTGTAATTTAAAATTTTCTCAAGTGTCTAATAGAATTTAATATATTGTACATAGTTTAAAATCAAATATTGTTCATGAATGCAGACTAGAATTCGCGATCATTTTTTTGACGTCAAAAAAGTTGATATTTCCTCTATAAAATGTTATTGTAAAATATAAAAGTTCAGTGACATAAAATAAAATATAAACATTACTGCTTATTATAAAAAATATGCTGAGAAGGTGAACAGTCGCTCAAATATATTGTCTGCACATTTAATTAAATCAACCGCAATTGCACGGAAAACTTACTGTAACAGATAAGACAGAAAATACGCAAGAATAAAAGCAAAAGTGGGTAGAGTTTTTTTTCATCTATTTACAGGTGATTTTTACGCGTAGTTAACCGCATCGAAGGCTTTGAGCGAATGTTATGAGCTTTTTTCCGGAAATGCCTTTCTTTTGGAATCCAATTGAATGGATTCCAGCTCTCTCATCTAATCTCGTATCGTTGTGGCGTGGTTTACTCGAAAAGTTGCCTCCTACACAGTATGTTGTATTGTGTTTTAGTATTTTGGTGAAATTTATAGTTTTGAATTGAATTCCAATGAATGATTTTTTTTATTGATAAAATTATTAGATAGCATGATTTCTATTTAATATTATAATAATAAATTTTTATTACTATTAATACTCATAAATAGTGAAAACGCAAACTTAGACCTACATCATCAATATAATATAGTATTTTATAATATAATAATTATTAAGATGCTACATATGTAAAAACAGTAACTTAAAAAATTACGGGTGTGTATATCTATTTTAATTATCGTTAGCATATACTCATTAATGTAATTTTATATTAATACTATTAAAAATGCTATCTTTTTATATTTCAATATTGATGTTATAATAAATTAAACTTCTATGTATAAAGATTACAAACGAAGTTTAAAAGAAATATGGGACTAATGATCTAACTAAAAAATCATTCTATTATTACTAATGTATTATTTTAAAATATATAAACATTTTCATTAGTATATTTTGCATTTAGATTTGTAGTGAGTAAAAAAATCAGATGTTTTCTGTGAGTAGTTCTGAGAGTTGCATGAATAGTATTTTGATAACAAATATTATTTCTCTTGCTATATTTTTTTCTTTCTAAGATGGTTTTTGATTATTTTTTTATTTCCAAGTCGTTTATCTTTTATAATTTTAAACAAGTGGAGACTATTAAAAAGTGCTTGTAATACATGAATTTCTACAGAAGCGTCGTTGAAAAGAAATAAGTCTTAATATTAAATCTCAATTATTTCGATCAAATATATGATAAGAAAAACCTGATCTAAACTTATCTAAAGCAGTCTAAGCCTAACATAACCTAAAACTTATACAATATATACTTAACTTAATTTTATTAAGCGTGATTTAATCTAACTTAAACCAACCTAATATGACCTAACTTGGTCAAATCTAACCTAATGTAACTTAATATCGTACCTGACATTACGTAACCTAACCCAAATGAGAAATTTGATTGTTTGATATTTCAATTAAAATCCATAGAGTATGTGAAAAATACAATTTCAGAGGTAAGCAAAATCCAAATGAAGGTGTATTGGAATTTTATTATGAACACATGCGATGACGATTAGCGTCATGATCTGAAATAAAAACAGTGTGGAATTGAGTAATTTTATTGTAGAAGCGAATGAACAAAATTATGGTAATATTAGATGCAATAAAAGTTAGAAATAATATTTATTTGTTTAAAAACTATTTTAACTTAAGGAGCTGTTTTCATAATATGTGGGACAAGACAGGTTTATAAGTTTACATTGAAGATTTAATATATAAGTAAAACTACTTGGCTGATTAAATAATTCTTTGTGGTTATAAAATTAAGTTATCTAAGATAATAAATAATAGAATTATGCCAAAAAATTAAGTAAACAATAACAATAAAGATGTTTTATAAATGAGAATTAATAATTGAAAGTTATTGTGAAATTTGACAAAATCGATTCAATTTTGAATGAGATTAAAATGCTGTGAATATAATTAACTTTTTGTAAGTGATATTCAAAGCATTCTACAAGATAGTCTTTCGTATATTCCAAAAATTTTATTTATAAAACAGGTATACAAAATAAATCCTAATAAACCAACATGTACGAGTAATACAGACAAGATGAACAGGTTGATTCTTTATCGAAGATCAGATAAGGTCTTTTAGTAGTTTGGAAGAGTAGATGGATTTGATCAGATGTTTGGTGCGAGCTTAGAGGGATAATTTTTTGCCCAGATTGACAAAGGTGAGATGATTAGGGTCATAGTATTCCAAAAAGAATCTTCTTTAAGACTCTAAGTCAGAGGTCACCAAACTGTTTGAGAAGGGAGCCGGATTGATAATTTTAAAAACAAAATATTCTTATTAAATCCGACTAGAAAATTAATTTACATTGCACGTATAAAGAAATACAGGAGTTGATTGAAAATATTTGGAGAATCGGATCCAGTCTGCGGGCCGTAGTTTGGGGACCGCTGCCCTAGGTGAAACTACTGTGAAACATTTTGAGGTATTATTATTTCATTTGTTATTAGTATAAGCGATGTTTTTATGCCACTCTAAAACTCTAAAATGTACTAAAATAACATACTATGATAATAACGTTTGAAAGTAAATATGTCATGTTATTTTATTAAATGGCGCCTTGACATGCATTGTTTTTTTTCTTTCTAAAAATGCAAGAGGTTCTTTTGTTGTTACCAGACATATTTGAAGAGTGGTATGTCTTCTTGAATTTCTCAAAACAAGTTTAAAACTATAAATATTTTTGTTCACCTAAGTTATTTTATCTTCATGATATTAATTATATCAAGGCTCAAGAAACTCAGCCTTGGTACCAGATTGGTTAGTTTTTGTTTAACCTCTCCATGAGTGAATTTTTCAATAACAGTTGGACAATTGGGTGAAAGTTTTTTTCATTAATCTAAGTTTACATTTTGAATTGTATTAAATGTATGCTATACTAATGTTGGATAATAGTTATTTGATGCATACATAATATATATGAGGGGAGTATTTCCAAAGTGAACTTATTCCATTTCAACGAATTTATGGCAAATGCCAAAAAAACTATATATGATGTCGATATTACATATTTTTTGATTATCTTTATTGCAAATTTTATTTAACACTACACATAGATATAACAAAAAATATATAATATCGACACCGTATACAGTTTTTAGCATTTACCACAAATTTGTTGAAGTGGAATAAGTTTACTTTGGAAATACATGCCTCATATGAGTATTCTATTGCTTGGTGCTTGACGTACATATACGACTACGTCTATACTTCTTCAAAGCAAATTTTGAGTGGACGCATATGCGGGTCCATATTCCTGGACAGGTAAATTGTGTTCACGAAATCAAATCCAAATGGTATTAAAGTATTTATGGGAGTTTAATAAAATATAGAATATGCATTTTATAGATAAACACAAATGTATCAATAATAGGCTTATATATATTTTTTTATTTCAAATACTATGAAACTACAAGAAAGATTATTTATTATATTGTTCGTGTACATTAGACAACGTAGATATATTTTACCATTACTTCAATATATAGATGAAAAACGTTTGAGATTAACGAGTTTCTTTGTAAGAAACACTCTTTTGTTACCAAAAACGCTAGAAGGTAATAGTCATATACTCTGTGCTAATTTTATTTATTCAGCATTTTCGCGTAGAAAGTGAGCATAAGATTTTCCGAAATGGGCTTTCGAATCGGTTTTCACGCTACCGAATTACAAAAAAGAATTTAATATGGTATCTGTTCCCTGCACGAAAGCGACTTCATTGCTACAGTCTCTAGAAAATTTATTGTATGAAGTATTTGACTACATAATATGGAAAGACTCAGTAATCATAATCCTGTACAGGCTTTGTTTTAAGTACTAAGGATTCTTTCTGTAAGAAAAATTGAATAGAAACTGCCTTATTTATTTAACGAAATATATTTTAGAATACTGTTATACGTATATTAAATCATAAGAAAATAATAATATAAATATTGCTTTTAAAATTTACAAGCTTTTCTCAATTACAAAAAACTTCATTAAGCCAGTGGACAACGCATCTGTCTAGTAGTGCGATAGTCATAGATTAAAACCCCGTAGCTGATCACAACATGTTTCAAATGCTTAGACGTTTCTAAGTTAATTTAGCGCTCTGACATATTTTTTCATAACCGTGCTTGGTGATGCCATACCGTGAAGCTCCTCTACAGGAATGGTCAAAATAATATAAGACACATAAAACCAACAAATATTTTGTCCGGTGTCAGGAAACCGAACGCGAGCAATTATGGCTGCGAGTACTCATGGGTAAGTAGTAGAAAGAGTAGCATTAGGATATTTAACACTGTGAAGGTAAAAATACTCAATAAATAATGTTACTAGGTGTGGTAAATAAACAACTCTTGTGAAAGTATTTGACAGTACTACGGCCACCAAGAAATAGATTGATTAATGTAGATACAAAAATGTTCAAACGGCGAGTATAGACAGTGTATAGAGCAGATTGTAGGGAAATTATGTTATCGATTATGGAAGTTAATGGATCGTAGCATCATATAAGAATGATGAAATTTGGCGCTACGATCCATTCAGGTCCATGGCTGACTGCACAACTTCCCGCCAGGCCTCTCTATCTCTAGCTCTCTCTCTCCAGTCATTCACACTCAATATTTTTGCGTCTCTGGCTATATTGTCT
>JAPMAE010003467.1:3030-14700 GCA_036584705.1 Rhyacophila sp. 25_7
GAGTGCCAGATATGAGTTAACTCGCACAACTTAAAACGTATTTTACTAAACAAATTTGAATATTTTGATGATATTGATGATATTGATTTTAAATATGAAAACGCAGAGATATGACTGTAATATGATCATTAAAACTTAAGTCATGATAAAGAAATATCCAAAATATTTTTAAAGAGAATATTATACGTTTCTATTTTTGGTTGAAAATTCACATTTGCCGGGTTGTGACATTATGTCTGGCTCAGAAAAGGTTAAACCTCAATTTGAATGTTTTTCCTTTAATAACTTTTTAAATGATCAAATATAAGAAAAATAAAACATCAATTAATTAGTCATCATGCACTTTAAGTTGGTGTTAATGTGATTTTGATTAAAAATCATTAATACACGTTTTTTGTGCCTCCTGTGAAATTTGTTATGTGAGGGTTAATCTCTTTTGCCTAAAAATGGTCGATATATTTTATTAATGTGTTATTTTAATCTCGTAATGTTGTAATCGGATTGAATAAATATTTCTTTATGTTCATTATGTAAAAAACTTTTAGGAAAAAATAGCTAAATATATAAAACCAACCTGTGATAGTCTAAGCAATTAAATGCCTGATTGTTATATGTAAAACTTTGCAGGGTCACAGAGGTCTTGAGTAATAGTGAATAATATAAAAATATACACATTTTCATCATTATTGTAGGCTCGACAGCATGTAATTTAACATGAAATGACATTAAAAGAAGTTAACGTAACAACCTGGATGCATTTCTCAAATTTTATCTCTGAACCGTAGGCATCCATTGAAATTGTGTAATGTTATCCGAGTCATCATCAGTAAAAGTATTACATTAAACACATATATATATATTTATGATTTCATTTTAGCTGGTGACATAGAACAGCTGAGAAGATTTGCTTGCGGTGGATACTGTGATGCATCCACTATAGTGTACCTGCAACATCCTTGCGTCATTCTATCTGCTGTTGAGGTATGTTGGTAATATTTACTCTTCTATTAACAGTTTAAAAAAAACAGGAAAATTCCTTGACTTTTTTGAAAATTCCAGATGCAGTCTCGTATCGATATTTTTTAAAATGCACAATTATGAATTCGTGACAGTGGAATTTCTCAAATGCATTAATTCGAGTAGACGGTATATAATGTGTAAATATAGAATTAGATTCAAATAGATATACCCTTGAAGTCTTCCCACACTATAAACATACTGTTTGTAAGTGCAGATGTATGTAGATGTTTATCAAAAAATTGTTGTCTCAGAAAAGTGTGTGCAAAATTTCTAATTATTTATTAATAAAAGTTTAAGTAATATACATTTATTTCAAATTTTCATATTCCAAAAAACAAAATTTGTTTTAATAGTGGTTAAGTCCCATTATAGCGAGTATAACAAATATTCCATTATATCGAATGACGGTGAAATTGTACAAGAGTTGTCTTTCCATATTAAATGAGTATTTAAAAACATAAAAAATATCAACATGTACTGTACATACTTAGTGTATTAAATTGAAGCATTTATTCCATGTTTAAAATGATTACGAAAGTACCAAAAATTTTAACGTTCTGTGGTTTGTACTTGTTTTTTTTCCGTATAATGTATTATTTTTGAATTTGATTTATTTTGTCCACATGATTTACAAAGTTGTACATGTTTGTGAATTCATCTGAACTGTAAGATTAAGTCCCATTTATAAAGTATAATTTACATATTTTTCACGTGTTTTGATCTTCCGTGTGAACTAAAAGAACTGAGCGAAGTAGATATTTATTGTTCTTTATCTGCAAGTGGAAATTGTTAAAAATACATTTTATTTTTTTATTAATATTACTTCGAAATAATTAATATTGTAATTTTCAGGTACTCGGTTACAGAGTTGTTGCTTCAAGTTCGACATCAGTAAAACAAGATTATAATGAATATATGTGGACTATGAGAAGAGAGTTCAATGAACCGGAACCCGATCCAGTACTAATTGAGAGAACTGATAACATCACTAATATTAACAAGGAGGCGATTACGTATGCCAACATACAGAGCATTAAAGAAGACGACATTTAAATATTACTTAAATCACTTTGCAAAATATACGAGTGTTTTGACGCTTGTTTATTAGATATTTGTCTACTTGTTACTTTAATCACATCATTATGGCTCAAGTGACCGAAGTGAAAGCACCCGATGCAACGAGTATGGACCTGCTACCGTCGGATGGAACTTACTTGTACGTCGCTGTTAAAGGTTCATTGCACGCCGTCGATTGCTCCGTCTTTGGTTTGAACTCCGTTGAAAAGATGGCCCTCACCAAGCGCTTTTCGGGAAGCTCAGTGGAAGTGATCAACGGCATTCTGGTGAAAGCTTCCGTCCTCGGTGTCATCAATTCTCTCGGGGAGCTCGGCTACCGCGTTGTCGCCACAACCGGCGAGGCAGAAGTAACGTGGACTCTCGAAAGGGAACTTTAATCGGATTCGATTTAGAGCAAAAATAATTATTTTGTGTGTCGTTGTCAGTTTTATATTTTGCATGTTTTTCAGCCATATAAAACAGACTAATTATTGTGCTTCAGATGTTGATAGATACTAAACATACAATCTAGTGTAAAGACATTATTTTTTTAAACGAAACTTTAAAAATGTCTAAGTGTGTCAACCATCAAGACGAGAAGACATGTTTGTGTGCACCTGTCGCCTGCGTTCAAACCTTGGATGATATGGAATTCGAAAGAGGAATTTGGCATGCAGGTATGATACTCTATGATGGACTGTTATATTTGAAGACGTCGTATTCCTAAAATCAAAATCGTTTCATTAGTAGCTTTATTATTCCAATACTAGTTTTATTTTATTATATAGCTGTCAGTATGATTTTATTATTATTTCCGATAGCTCAATCTGGTGATACAGAAAAAATTGAAAAATTAGCAAAAAGAGGAGTAGATGTTTTGGATGGAGCCGGTTACACAGCGCTTCACCATGCTGCAAGAGCCGGACATATAAACGTTTGTCGGCAGTTGATTCGTCTCGGAGCATCTCTCGATGCTCAGACCAGAGCTTTTCAGGCTACACCCTTACACCGTGCCGTTTCTGCAGGTTCACATCATTTCCTTCCTTATACATTTTAAATAGATGTTGATAAAACCATTTGTCGGAGTCTATTATAGTTTGCAGCATTTATTAGTTACCTACTTTTGTTTTTTGTAGATATGTGTATGATGACTTATTTAACTTTGCCAAATATATTATCAAATGTGTTCATTGGTGAGTCAAGTATTCATTTTAAATATTCCTTATTTGTACCAGTACTCTGCAACTGGTGTGCCATGGCGAAAGAGACAAAAAATCAAATAACTTGCCAATATGCAAAGCTTACTCAACTCTGCACGTAAAGCAGAATTAAACAACTACTCTCAAGTAACCTAATAAAAGTAATCCACCACAATTTTCTGGAGAACTTTAATTCTATTCATCCAAAATGAACAAAATTATTATTTGACCAAGATACACAATCGTGTAATTTTTTTTCACAATTGTAAAATGATGGTGGATATTGCCACCCCCAAAACAGATTCTATATTGTTGTTTAAACTTTCAAGAAATTACTTAAGGAATAATTTTAAATCCGGTGAAGGGACGGCAAGTATATCATCATTCTGTGATGGCGCAAAGCCATGAATTTGGATGAAGTTTAAAAATTACTTATGTAATTGAGTTTGTAACTTTTTTGAACTTTATTTTGAGTCAATAGTTCTTGAGAAAAAAACTTACGAGGCTGAATGGTTTGATATATTTTAACTTGTGGTGTGACATGGAATAATTTTGATGCGCCATAGTTGAGAAGAGGTTGCAAAACACTAATTTATAAATACTAATTAGTATTTGTTGGATATTAGGAAAGTTTTCTTATTTTTTATTTATGTCTCATTAAAATTGTCAGTATTGTAAATATATCTTTTAAAGAGGACATTTTTAATTGAAATGAGTGAATCTTTGTACAATGATATGAAAAAATTATCTCAAATGTTGAAATATTTCTAATTTACTTTTTAGGCCACGAAGATTTAACGGAGTTTTTTTTAAAAGCGGGGGCTGACACCTCTCTCAAAGATGGCGATGGACAGACAGCATTGCATCGAGCTGCAGCCATCGGTCACCTTTCCATCATTCAACTTTTGCTGAAGTTTGATGGGAAATCAATTACGGATGTTGACAACCGAGGGCGATTACCGATTCACCTAGTTCAAATGTCCTCTGCATCGCCTGATTTGAAACTCCTCGAGTTATTACAGTAATATGATTAGTGCAAATACAACTAATGGTCGTCCCATATTTATTAGATTGTAACGATACATTACTCACCTGTATTGAACATAAATATGATGTATTTAGTAATATTCTGTTTCTCTCAGCAAACCATTCTAAAAGTTATGTAAATAGGTTCCGAATTGAGATTTGGCCTGAAATCGTTGACCCGATTGAGTACTGCTACGTTATATATCTGTTTACATATATGAGAGATGATAATTCACCTGTCGTATGTATGATTCCATCAGTTTCTGACCACACATAAATTTCTTACGATATTTAGCTCAAGGACCAACGTTTTTCCTTCAAATATCAAACCTTTTAAGAATAACTTGAAACTATTTGACTTATTTTAGGCCTGTCTAAATAGGTCAGCGTGAAAATATCATTCGACCTTTGCTTTATGAGTGTTGGAATGTCATCAATGCTTTTTTATAGATGATATTGTAACTTGTCATATTAACGACATTCAACTTTAATGACACACTGATGTGGTAAATACATCTGTCACACTACAAAACATTTTGAAATACAGTCATACCCTGATTTTCCTCAGGGAAAAATAATCTTTCAAATTCCCATCTATGAATAAGCGACCGATGTCCACTATTATCTTTGTTGTGATGATATTTTACGATTTCTTACTATGGCAAGTCTCGGTAGTTGATGGCTGATGACTTGGAATGTGCTCATAAAACCTAGTGATTAAGACAATCTAAAGAATTTGATGAATATTTTTCCAGACAAGTGTATCTATAATAAGTGTTAAAAGCTTTTGAATAACGCGTCTATTTTAAACAAATGAAAATTATTCTGTATTTACTGTTTTGCTTTTTTAAAATGTCTACAATATTGTGAAATCAAAAAGAAATTCTATTTTCTGTTAGTGTTAAAAAAAAATTAATGATTAACAGTGTCTTAATCACTAAACCACAGTTGTTATGCTGCAGTAAAATATTCGAATGACACTTGGATTTGTCCATTCTAGGTGTTAAGAAAATAAGCAGAGATTTCCTCTAGCCTTAACGGTAAAAGTCCTCTAAAATGTATATTTTTTTAAAATTCAAAATGAGTCTTTTCCTTTTTGAAAAACAATCACTTAATCGTGTGACTGAGAAAGTCATCGTATTCTATTGTTCTTATGTTTGATTATTTTCGCTAATATAAAGAAAATTGACAATTTGACATACTCTCACGTTTTGGCACTTATACTTAATAAATTATCTTCAATGGCGATATTTCTTAGCCACAGCAATGTGTATTTTTTCATCCAATTTCGAAATATCGCAACTGACTTCTTGACTTTCGATTTGGTGTGATGTCAGTTTTGCCACATTTATTTTTCTTAAATATAATCAATCAATTTTGTCTATTAATTTTAAGAGAGACTCCAAACTTATAGATTTGTCTTGTTTGTTTGACATTGTTTTATTATGGATTGTTCACAATAATCAAATTGAATTTATAAAGATATAATAAAATAAATATTATTATTTACTCTATATAATAAAGTATATTGCTATATCAGAGATGTGAGATTTATGATTGCATATTAATGTGTTCTTCTATAGATTTTTTTTGAAGCGTACTATGTTTGAAAAATAAAAAAAGCTTTTGTAGAAAACTCACTGCTACTTATCTAGAATATAAATATCTTTTTGAAGAAAATGTGTTTGCAAGAACATCTTCATTGGGCACTAATAAAATGAGAGGTTTGAAAAATAAAAACATCTTTAATTTGGTGTATGTACCTGTATTAAATTTAAAATATTGCTAATCAATTGAACCTTCATCTTCGAGCATGAGAAATCCTTTCAGAGAAGTAGGAAGCGGCAGCGCCTGAACGGAGCGAAAGAGGGGCCCCGGGGGCAAGCAGGCGCGGAGTTTGAGTCTCGCAATATGAGATAACGGCCGAGGCGTTCTACCCCATTCTATAGGAGGCGGTGCCCCGGCCAAAACGAGCAGGCGTGCTAGAAACATGTTTTGTCGCTTCAGGGCGAGCGACAAGTTATTTATGATGCAGTGTTGCCGGCAGCATAAGTTGACATCTGCACCCTGCTTGATGAGCAGTTCCGCTGCTTTGTCTCTGCAAAAAGAAAATACACGAGTAAAATAAACCTTGCATATTAATAATAAAAAACATTTTCATATTGATTAGTTAATTCATATGCATCAGAAATCGAAACAGAATACATAAATGAAAAGAATTTTGAACTACAAACCTATGTAAAAGGATAGCTCTACAGAGTGGAGTATCACCTCCCGTAAGCGAAACAATATTTAGATTGACCAAGTGATCTTGTAAATAGGTGAAGACTTCTTGGAAAATCGAAAAATCCGCTATGCATTCAACAGCTTCATGCAATGCTGTCGATCCGGTTAAACTATTAGGATAATCGACAGATGCGCCTGGACAAAAGAAAAACAAAGCATTTATAATTATTTTAAATCCTTTTGATTTCATATAAGTGCGGTAATGTGATCAGTGATGGAGAATAGTTTTATTTACCATGAGTGAGTAGAATTTTAGCTATCGACGGTTGGCCTGAACGTGCAGCAATTAATAGTGGGGTATCACCGTTGTCATCTCTCAAGTCCACACAAACTCCGCTTTCTAATAATAGTCTTGCGATATCGTCCTAAAATTCATTATGTATCTGATTGGCAACTTGTCAATGACATGCATAATTTAATTGAAAATGTACAAGTTATTTTTTCTGTTTTGCGAATATTTTTTTATATTTTGTATCAAGCATATAAAACATGAGTTTCATGTTGATAATTGAGGCATATATTTCTAAAGTGAACTTAGACCACTTCAACAAATTTGTGGTAAATTCCAAAAAAATATTTACAATGTCAATATTATATATTTTTTTGTTATATTCATTTGTAGTCCAAAATGCAATTTGTAATGTAGATAACAAAAAATTTGTAATACAGACACCATAAACAGTTTTTTGGCATTTGCCACAAATTTGTTGAAGTGGAATAAGTTCTTGGAAATACACCCCTCAATTCCACTAATAATGTGGAGGGTGAAAAAATCAGTTTTTAATGTTACAGTATGCAATACTCTGAAAGTTTTAGTGTTTCACTCTGGAATTCACATGTTTTGAATTTTGTTATTTATAAGAGAAGCAATGAATAATATGTTACCCTAATGCTGCTTTAGATTTTTTATGAATTAGAAAAAAATACTTTTAGGATGGCTAAATTTAAATAGATAAATAAATAATTTTTAAATCACTTGAATGACACCACCAACAGCCATGTGCTTAAGTTCTGAATATCATAGCAAATACTGTTACTTACTGGAAATACTGAGAATGAAACAGGTTTATTTTAATTGTTGTTGTTGAGTGACAAGTTTTGGAGCCCACTACTCGATCATTTGCGAGTCCACTAGCAGTCGACAACACCTCAAGCTTATCTCATTATTAGCAATGACATGGCGGCTCTCTCATGTCTAGGGATGCACCTGCTAGTGTGCAAATCACTAGTAAATGTAACTATACCTGGTCTTTTATCTTCCAGAAAAACTTATGGACCTAATGTGGTCATTGATTAGAACTTTAAATAAAATTTCCCAATTGTACTTTAATTTGTAACCTTTCTATGTAATACAGCATGGTGAAGAAGAAAATGATGCGGAGGAGGACGAGCACCGGCAGACAAAAGCAATTCAACTACTTCAGTATCACCTTCCCACACCGCTTCACATAAGGGAGTGGTACCTGAGAAATATGAGTGACAATGTTTTCATTGTGTATTTATAATTACACATTAAAAGTAACTAATGCAATAAAAATGCTACTCGTACAGTACATAATATGTAATGTTAAAACCTCGAATATCTTCTACGTTGACATTGGCTCCAGCTTGCACAAGCATAGCGATAGCATTTGTCCGTTTGTGTTCAATGGCTAACAGCAAAGGTGTACGTTCAACTCCATCTTTAACTTCCAAAGAAACTCCAGCGGCCATCAATATTTCAATCTTAAATCATTAAAAAATTTATATATACCTAGTGATATTGCTTAACTTGAATTTAGAGTTTTTAAATGGATTCTTTGAGAAGTTCTCCTAAGAACAGTCATGCAGAGTGTTTGCCATTGCAATATGCCATCAGGGTGAGAGTTTTCTCTAAAAATATCTCAATTGGTAATTTCTAAAAGATACTTTATTTAAATTGTCTCAAATACATATTTGCTTGAAAGTATAAAGCTAAATAGCCGCTCATATTCTAATAGGAAATAATTAGTTCTTATAGTGTAATGATGTATTAATGGATAACACGAGTTGGTTATTGGGTATTTGCTCAAATTTTCAGCCATTGCCCAGTACCAAATTAACAGATCCTTGCTCTGGAATTAGAACGCATAAGTCTCGTAAAATTTTAAAATACCACCAAAATACCATCATATAATAACAAATTAGATAAACCATTTTGTTCAAGTGGTAGGATTCAATTCTATGCATATATAAGACAAAACTCACAATGTGTGTATGCCCTTTACTCGCAGCTAAATGGAGAGGCGATGCAAAGTCGGGACCAGACGTGAGGCGGTTAGGATTCATGCCTGCACCCAGTAGGATGTGCGTAACCCCAGCATGGCCATTGGCTACAGCTAGGTGTAGAGGAGCCAGACCTTCTCTGTCCATCGTGTCAACTTTTGAACCTGGAGAAGATTACATATTTATAATAACTATTACAATCTTAAATGAAAAAGACTTTGTGCTACTCAACTAAGGAATTGAATGAATTATTTGTCGCAAAGTTATGAAGTTATTTTTTCTATCTGGAGTCTCTTCAAATTCATCAGTTTTGTGCAACATATTCATTCATTTAAGGTTATTTCTTAATTTTTATACCTGGTATATAAGACAATCTTGAATTTTAAGTGTGTATATTTGACAGATTAAAAAAAATACAATAAAATGATTATAGTTAAAACCTAATGTTTTAAATGAATATATTTTTTACTTTTATCCATAAATCTCACATTTGTTATTGGAGTTAAAAATTCAGACTTGCCTGACTGTAACAACAGACGTAAAGCACCGCAGTGTCCTTGTTCAGCAGCATAGTGAGCAGCTGTTCTCTGACAAGCATCAGGAGGATCAGCAGGAATTATTCTTTCGTACCTTTCAGTCCTCATATTACTATTTCCGGAATCTCCTATCAGCCCTTCAGTCTGTTCGAGCATTTGTGCATACCATCTGAATATTATTGACATACATAGTTTAATTCATCAAGTCTAGCTACTTTTTGTATAGGAAATGGGTAAAAACGTTATGTCTGTTGTTTTGTAAATTACATGTTACTATTAAATTAAATAATTCAGATTTGATGTTGCTGTGTTCATCTTAGAATATCATATGCAAGAGTATGACAGGAGAGTTTTTATGATTGCATTATTGTGAAAAAGCATTTTCTTACGATTGCAAGTCATAGTAATTATTATATTAGCCAGTTAAGTGAATGCTGATGAAAAATATTTTTGAACAGGCTGCAAGCACAAATCAGAAGAAAATAGAGTGCTAATTGAATTATTTATTGTGTAAATAGTGAGAAAACAGAATCTTTACAAGTTAAAAGAGTTTAATATATTGATGGGTTAGAAATAATGTTGTAAATTTAAAAAATATCATTTCGTATGAAAGGAAAATAACTGAAATTTTCTTCAGTACTTAGTCACTTTGTGAGGGAGTGATGCATTGATGCATTGACACATTATAATTGTAGTAATACATAAAGTCAAATGTGGGTTAAGAGGTATCAAAAATGAATTATTAATTCCAGTAATCCACAGAACACAATATATACAGTACAGTATGAAGCAGAAGTGGGAAACCTAAGACCTTCTAAGCCCTTCCGTGTGACCTTATGACTGATCTGTAACCTGTGATTTGACTCACTTTGAATCGTAAAGTTCTCTTGTTTTTTCTTCATAAAAGTGAAAATGCATAGGCTACTGGATTAGCACGGTACCCTTCGCAAGTTTTTACGTGAAGGCCCAAAATTTGAGTTTGCCTTTCCAAAATATAAATAAATACATGCAATCCTATTGTATTTTAAATTAGTATTTGGCTTTCAATCATGGAAAGATCCCCACCCCTGGTTTAGTAATGATTATGATAAATTTAGATAACATTATGGAACAATGGGTACCTATAAAGAGCAGCCCAAGTTTCATCTTCAGTAGTGGGCAGTGCTTCAACACCCACATCTTCATCCCATTCTAAACCTTCTGATCCCCCTCCACTTCCGACCACCTCTGGAGATAGATCCGTTGGCGAATTATCACCGTGGATAACCACATAATACCCCTGGTTCTGATTTGAATAGTCTATAGAAAACGAGCACATCGTGTATGGTTGCGCTTGCATTGAAGAACTCATTGCCACAGGATAGCTGTCAAAATGATCATAATTTGATGGAGACATCATGTAATGGCAAGCCTGAGGGTTTTCCATGTTTCCTTGGCAGGTGTATTGTTCGTTGTCTCTCATGGTTTGATAATCAGACGAATAACTTGCAGAGTTTTCCCATTTCATTCTAGACGATTGTTCTAATGATAAACGAGAAGATGCGTTATCCAAAAGAAGCTGCAAAATTTCGACATCTCCTAACGAAGCCGCAGCGCCAATAGCAGTTTTTCCAGTAGAACTTGTCACATTAAAACAGGCACCTAATATTAAAAAGGATTAATTTGGAAAAATATTTGTACGAGAAAAATAATAAAAATCGCTCTTGCGAACTACCTACACACAATTATCAAAATATACATCAAATTAATACTATTTCAGTCAAAAGAAATAATTTTAAATTTAGAACTTACCTTGCGCTAAAAGTTTGTTGACAGACAGTATGTCACAGCAGCAAACTGCCTGATATAATCTTTCGTTTACAGACAATTCCATCCGAAAAATTATTCACACTATAATATAAAATACGAAGTAATTTCATTGTATAAAAATTACCACTAATACATCCATAATTATCTGGTCGTATACATATACTTTTTTCGTTTTCTAAAGTATTGAAAAGCAATTATCATTATCTAATTGCATGCATCGCAGTTATTTTTTCTATCCAAAATAAAATGTTTCTCGAACTGTCAAGCAAATTTTGACAACAAGAAATTTCGAGTTTTCGTCTTTATCGATTTAAAAGCTCCCGCGTGCTAACTAGTTTAAACACACAATTAACATTAATATCAGATTCCGGCCATTTTAGCGAATGTTTGACATAGAATTTGACTATTGAAAGTAAAATAAATATATTTTTGCTAATGATATATATTTTTTATAATGATCCACTAAAAATTATCCGTGTTCTAACTTTATTATT
>JAPMAE010003469.1:630-14681 GCA_036584705.1 Rhyacophila sp. 25_7
TATATATATATATATATATATGGTTGGTTTGTAAGATTACTCCTTTTTAACACACTAAAAATCTAGTGATATTGTTCTGTTTCGATTCATTCAAATCTCGGCTAAGTACGCGCAGTATGTAGTTAGAGTTTTGTACTCGAGGTCTGTATTTTCAGTGTCCAAAACTCAATCTTTCAGAATCACTTTCGATTTTATCCACAATCTAAATGAACTTTTAAATGAATTATAAAGTTTTAATAGAATCAACAAAAAAGGTTACCTGCATGTCTATATCTAGATAATTGCTAAGATAAACGTTAATTTCTCACAAAGATTATCTTTGATAAAAGTGGTTACATAATTACGTACATTTTTTTTATTCTTTTTTGCTAATAATATTTTTCTGTAGTTTTTTTTGCCACCCTTCAAAAACTAATCATGTAACATTATAAAAATCTCAAAATAATCTTTTATCGCTTCAAAAACAGATACTAGGGGTTCCCTTGGTATATTATTATTCATTTACCTGCGCGCGAGGTCTTATGTATGCGTGAGCTCGAACAAATTCAGTTTTAATTTTTTTGATAGTTCTACCATTTTTTTATTAGAACATATTTTTATCTTTATTTCATGTTAGTACAGTAATAACAAAAATTAGATGTTTAATACTTCGTCGATGAGAAAATGTTTAAGTAGCTAGGTGAAACTTGGTTTTAATTAGTATTATTACATTCAGACAGACTCGTGACAGGAATAATGAATGTGATAAATGAACGATAAAATTAAATAGATACAAAAATGTGGGCTAATACTTGTCGACATATCACAGAAATAAAATAAAGATACTACCGACACTGTGATATTGAAACAGAATTCACAATTGATTTGGGCGACAGCAGCGAATCAGAATATTCATCTGTTTATTTATTTGGTTATAATTTAGAATAAAAAATGCCAGTAAATACAGGTAGTGTACTTTCTATTTCAATAAAAAATACGAACAAATAATCGATATTATATTAGTATTGTGCTTATCTGTACTTTTCAACACGTACACACACACATAATGTGTCTATATAAACATAATGAACACATAAGGTCGCGCGCACAGATAAATGAACGATACTAAACAACTATATGCGAAACCGTGTGATAATTGAACAGATCATGTTATCTCTCATAACAATCATGTGCTATGAACACCTGAATCGAATCTCGATCAAGTATATTCATATCTCTACTTTAAGCCAATCAAATTCCGTCTTCTCGTGAAGCCGGTGACTAACATCCACATGGTGTATTTGGCGGTGTTCGGAAATATCGGAATGATATGGGAGAACGCAAGAAAACTGATCAGCAATAAAGATTCATGGAGGCGACACGCGGTGTCCATATATTTCGGCTAAGTAGTTAATTATGGATTACAGAAGAAATACGATAATATGATGATGTAAGAGAAATACGAAGATAACCATAACTGTGTTTTCAGTTCTTTGAATGAGATTATAAATTTTAAGTAATGTTAAACAAAATGGTTTGTTAATTTAATTTCTTTACTGCCATATATACTTTTGTGACTTTAAAATTAAATTAAATAATCTTAATAGTATATTTCTTTCATCCGTACCCGTCTACCAGTCGGTGAAATTGTGTTCATTGTAAAGAATGCACAATGATATAGCATACAAATGATTTATTCATATTTCTCATCGCGGACCGCCTAGCTTCCCTGATTAGTTACCCGTTCGCTGTCCCCATACAAAAAGCATTGATTGAGTACCACGACAAGTAGGCGGCGGAATGGCACGTCACGCCGCCCACGGATCGTGAATGCTCGCCCACCCTTACCAGCCTCCTGTACACAATATTCTCTTGTTGCTATTGATCGGGATGGATTTCCGATTTTTACGTGGCTTTACACAATTGTTGAATGTGTACATTTTGTGACAAGAAATCATATCATTGTTGTCATGATAAATATCGCAATATATGAAATTAGTAAATCACCATAAAAAGGTAATGAAATATTAATCAAATATGTAAATTGTTGCCATTTTGAATTGCCATTGCTGATCTTTTGTCATTTTCTATGAGTAACATCTTTAACCTTTTCTGTTCTAGCTTTAATGTCACAACCCATTAAGCTGTGACTTTTTAAACAAAAAATGTAACCTTAATATGTCTTTTACAATATTATTGAATGTTTCTTTGTCATAACTTTATATTTATTAATTATACTTATACATTTTCCTTTTTAAAATCATCCAAAATATTCAAATTTGTCTAGCAAACTACGTTTAAAGTTGTGCGAGTTAACTCGTTTCTGGCATTTATTCGGTTAGTATAAAAATTTCGACCACAACTACCGTTCGATGACAATACTTGGTAAGTATATACCTAGGCTATTTTTTTACGTACCGTGCGCCATACAACTCAAACACCTTTTCTACTTTCTTAAGTTCATGGTTGGAATTAATAATAATAATATAGTAATATTAAAGACACAGGGATGCAATGCGCTACCTACAATCATCCAATGCACCACAGGTTGGCCTCTCCTCACCTAGACGAAATCACTCTAAATAACACGTATTTGCTGCTCCTAATCGAACATATTAAATATATGCAAATAATAAAATTACTGATGCACTACTATATTTAAATAGTGTCTTCATTGTTCTAGAAAAAAAATCATAAAATATTTGCACCTTATAATGTAAAATAAATATCTTCTAATAACTTTGACAGTGATTCAAGTGCTTATTAAATCACTTTTGACCTTTCAAACCTGTATTGATATAGTGGCTTTACAGCCGCCTCCAACAAACCCAAAACGACTTCGGGATATCCGTGTTCCATAAATACGTTGTTCGAATAGTTTAATCAAGTATGATTTTTCGACTTTAGTATCTAATTTTCACTTACATATACTATCATTCTCACACCACTCGTTTTAGAGGTAAGTGACAAAGAGACAGATTCTTTCAAATTGTACCGGACATAGTAAACTCGTAAATAAGCTAAACTACAGATACAGGTATGAGCATTTAAGCAAAACATACATCTTGTACGGAGCCATTCACCAGGTATTGCACGAGTCCTATAGTATATGTGGACATGTTATCTCCAAAGATCAGCATTAAGTTTTTTTCAACGTTTTTGATATATCATGGGGAGTGATTTTGCCAGCGTCGAGCTTTTACGGCCGGATTGATTGAGTCGTCAGTGCACCGGATCTACAGGGCACTTGGACTATTTGACAACGTTTCAAACTGCTACTCATCTTTTTTTCTCTGAATTTTAGCATTTGCTCCGATGTGCGTGGTGATACTCGTACATGGTCCCATGCGACTCTTCTACCGATAGACCTACAATAATATGTGAGAAAAAATTTAAGTATCATATTTTGGTCCCGGATTGCACTGTTATTTTATGAATCTGTTCACCGACATGTTTCCTTTGGGGACAGTTTTTCTTGGCTTTCTTAAGTAATTGGTTTTCCCTTCAATTATTTCAAATATTTTTTATAGTAAATTTCTAGATGTGGGGCCTCTCTAAGTGCAAAGACCGAGGTCTTTAACTCAAATAATCAACGTTTGAGCTTGCTCTGCTTAACAAAATATACAATACATATTTTTGATACTACATATTAAAAAAATCATATCATCTTGAGTTTGTGTCATAAAATTGTAATTTAAAGTCATTTTAATATTTTTATCAGTTGGTTATTCATACTTACTATCAGGAGGGGCTTCTGCCTCGGGCCTTGCAATATTAAGAGCCTCAACTTTGCTATTCACTGTGTTAGACAAAAATAGAGGGGAAGACAAAGCGGAATGAAATTTATAACTAACCGTAAAACAGGAATTAGGACCAGTAGAAAAATCAATGATATTTTCCGTGCTTTCTGCTACTAGGTTTTTTTTGTGATGACGGTAGCACTTTACAATTTAAAAAAATACGAAAATGGTAGTAAGCCATTGTTTTGGGTACCCACCATTTTTATACTGTCAAGTCTATAAGTTTATACGTCAATTTTTATAAGGTAAGACACATAAAATATTAAATGTCTCGGGCTCTCTGAAAATCCCTGCGTACTAATGTTGTTATCAAAGCTTTAATATTTCTCATTCTGAGCATTTTTTATTCGTGTTACTTCTTTTAACAACAAAATATTTTTACAATGATTAGTTTATATTATTTTTCAAGATATATCACTTATAAACTTGCATGTTGATGTATACAACTATACGAATTTCGTTGTATTATGGTTAAAACATACGTTCACGTTATTAATGAGTCGTTCTAGACTAATCTTTGTATCCCTTTTCACGTTTTCCAATCCTGTTTTCGTATCTTCGATAGAGTTCAAAACATTCGTATAGCGTAATCTTGTCATAATTCACGTTCATTACCAGGATTAATGCCGTTTTTTCATGTATTCCCGGATCAATATACCCACGAGCCTCCGTTTACCTACCTAATGGCCTATATATATCCCGCCTGCCCCGTTCGAAGCCTGCTGCGACTCGCCCAGTAATCCGCCCCATCAATCAAGTCCGCTAGCTACGCGATCTGCGGCCCACGATGTGCATGCCACGGCGTAGCTCTCTCGGTCCTCTACGCCGGTACATTTCCTTTTGTAGCTTTTTCAACGCATATGTTTTCATGAGTGATGGAGCTTTTTTTATTATAAAATGTATATTTACACGTATAGCTTTCATTCGCATGCACCGGCGAAACTGAAAATCATATCTATATTGGAGAATAAAAACTGTTCGGTATCGCATAATTTATAATAATTTTAACTTAATTTTCGTAAAAATTCATATGATTACAATTATGTTTCATCACAGTGAATATACATGTGACTGTTTCGGAATATTCTTTTTAAAAACACTTTTGTTTCATTTTATAAGTCAATTATAGTTAACATACATTAACCGATCGAGTTCCAGAATTAAGTTAACTCGCACAACTTCAAACGTAGTTCGCTGAACATATTTAAATATGTTTGATGACTTTAATTTATCCATGAGTATGGACGGGCATATGCTTCCGCTCAAATCTCGCTTTGTAGAACTATAGACGTATACGTAAGTCAAGCACCAAGCAATAAATACTCGTATATATTATTTATGCATCAAATAACCATTATACAGCAGTAGTATTGCATACATAAAAAAATTAACGTTAGATTAATGAAAAAACGTTCACTCAATTGTGCAACCGTAATTAAAAACTCACTCTTTGATACGTTAAATATGAAAACGCATAGATATGACTATAAAATAATCATTAAAAACAAAGTCATGACAAAGAAACATTCAATATACGTTTACAAGAAATATTATGATTCTATTTTTACTTAAAAATTCACAACTTGCCGGGTTGTGACTTTATATCTGGCAGAGAAAAGGTTAAATAATTCTTTATTGTGGACATTTTATTTTTGTCAGTCTTTATTTTATGCTGCTACAATATTTAATAATTCTTTTAAAATAGATATTATTTACAAAATATAAGGCTCTTTTTTAGTTTTTGGAGTGTACCAAATTTACATATACCTTTAAAGTCAACTTCCAAATTTTCGTAAAAATACGCAATCATACGAGTAGTTATATAGATTCTAATTATTATATAAATCATGTCACATATTTCTGCGGGTGATTTATTTGAGAAATTTGAATATATTTATGTCATTTTCTTTGTAAACCTTCATCATATATTATGTTCATCATTTTTATTATTATATTGACCGTGTTTAGATGAAAGGGAGTAACCCTCACAGAACAGAATTTACATGAGGCACAAAAAACGTGTTTTAATGATTTTTAGTCAAAATCACATTTACACAAACTTGGAGTGCATGATGACAAATAAATTGGTGTTTCAGTTTCCTGATCTGATAGTTAAGAAGGTTATTAAGAAAAATGATTTAAATTTATGTTTAATGTTTTTTTCTTTCCATACAATCTTGGTAAGTCGTTCTTTTTTCAAAATTTAAAGCCGAATTTCGATAAAAATTCGGCATTTTTTGCTTAATTCCTTTTGACAGAGCGTGTATTTCGTATTCTCAAATAAAACCATTCTTCAAAAAACTGAGGGTTAAGCTTATTTACGGGATGGATACGTTATTTTTACATATATTTGAGGCGTGTATTTCCAAAGTGACATTATTCCACTTCAACAAATTTGTAGTAAATGTCAAAAAACTATCAATGATATCGATATAACATATTTTTTGCCAAATCCATACAATTTGCAATCTAAATTACAAAAAAAATATATAATATCAATACCGTTAACAGTTTTTTGACATTTGTCACAAATTTATCGAAGTGGAATAAGTTTACTTTGGAATTACACGCTACATACTATTAAAAGAAAAGACAAGTAGAGAAAGAGAGCATATACGAATTATTTGGGCTTATTTTCATGTCCAAAAAGTATAATTAATACACATAAGTATTTTTTTCTGAGCACCTTTCTAAGTATGCATCTACAATACACTGTTTATTAATTTTAATGTTGAAATCTGTAACGTGAGAATCGTTTGTATTGCAACACACATATGCGAGCATACGTTTCTACGGTATTATGTTAAGTACAACTTGACAAAAATATTCATTCAATGAAGTGACACCATAGATACATTCATCTTTCGTACGAGTAGCAGATGTAAACAATATTTCATGGTGTGTTTTTATTACAAATTTCTTTGTAATCTTCATACATAACTTTTATCTTTACTGGCAATGGTACACCATGTTTTTGAGATTTATTTATACTCGTAATATTATGTTTTCCATAATACTTTATCCAAACTCCAAAATATTATATTTTAGTATTCAGTCGATTCCGCTTAATTGAACCACCGGTTAATAGGGGCAGCCGCTTACTAGAGCCAAATCTTTCGAAATAAAAACCAAACTACATACTAAAGTTATACATGATTTAAATGTTTACTTGGGACAACATTCTGCCTAATAGAGACATCAACCAACGTTTAGCTGTCGTTACTCGTTGCCCGTCGGATAAACATTAGTAAGTCGGCGAATAATTTTTATAATAATATTTTTTAAGAATTAAATTGTATATCCTCACTCATTATGTACTTTAAAATGTACTATTATTTTTTCTTTCGTTCAATACTTTATTGATACATATACTTATTAAACTATACTTTAATTTAGTTTTTTTCTTGTAATCTATATTTCTGTTATTAAACTATTATTGAAAAATATATTTTATTTAATTTCATGAGAAGTTCCCTCAATAGGGGCAGCCGTTTAATGGGGCCTATGCTATATTCTCAACGTGTTCTTATTAACCGTATTTATCCAGTTATTGTCGTCATCAAATTCCATTATTTTACAGTTTAAAACTATCATTATTTCCGTATTACGTTTAATACCCACAGCGTATATTTGATGGTGCTACGGATGCCAGCATAACATGGGACGATGCAAGTAGGCTGATCAGCGACAGATTCGCATAGTGTCGATATGCTCCGGTTAAGGGAAGTGAGATGGTTTAAGAAGATGATGAATATTAATGCGCTTTTGAACTTCAGTATAACGAGAACTATTTTTTTTAGTTATTATTTTAATTATCAATGATACTTGTAAATATTTGGAAGAATAAACTTGTGGCAATAATGGCAAGCAATAAATTTGATATAATATCTACTTCTTGTATAATTTTTAACGATAAATGTTGCAATTTATTCTACTTAGATTCTCTTATATAATATTTTAACTACATTCTTGTCGCATTATCATTGTCGATTAGATCACCATGTTCATGTATAATATAAACAGCTAACATATCGCTTTTTATGGCTGCATTTATATTAACTTGTAAGTATGAATCGTGAGTCTCCCTCGTGAGGTGTTGGCAATCCCTGCATCGCGGATCCAGTGTCGTGTACAAATCCACTTGAGTTATTCACTTTGATGCGAGCTGTTGATTTGAACAGTGCATCTGGATTACGACTTCTGGATAAATAATCGATTCATACTGAATACAGACCGTCTTCTTTCTAGTCGGCGAGATTTATTATCAGTCAATTGTTTATGCAATTTATTTTTAGAGGGAAAATTAAATACCAGATCAGCTGTAACATTAAAATGATCGATTCCATATAGATTTATGTCATTACAAATGTTTTATTATCGTTTTCTAATAATTTAAATAAAATTTCAATTTACTGTTGTTTTGTACTGAAAATACTTATATTGAAATCATAACATAGTTTTTTTTACATATTCCTACATTTATATATGTTTATAATTTATGACCGTTTTCAGCTGTTTCATCATTTTCAAACGATCAAATAATCAGTTGAAAATGTTGTAATATTGTATACAGCCCGAAAAACATATTTGTGAAAATATGTATAAAAACTATCTTTTTTATTTAATATAATGCATTTCACTCAGAATTGACAGAAATAAACATCTATTACTGAAACTACATATTGCTGTTGATTTGCATTGAAAATATATTTTACTTGACTTTCATATGCACACATATTTTTATATTTGTGTACTTGCAATTTTTCTTTATATTTAATACTTATAACTAAAAGCGGAAACGCTGCGTCCGTTGAGCTGGAAAGTCTGGTCAGGTTCAAAATTCTGTCGAAAAAAACAAAATTCCTGATGTATAATGTGACCGTGAAACCTTTAATGTGAAACTTGAAATCTGACAGAGACTTTCTAAAAAGTCCATGCATGTATTCGACTATAAAACACCAGTTACCAGTTAAAGAAAACCAAGGACTTTGCATTCGTACTAATATTGAGTTCCGCGAGCAATTCAGCCCCAACTTAATGAATGAAGACTCGAGGGTGATTAATGTTGTAAGGTGCAATAAATCTAGAACTCTCAAGGAGGTATTTGAAGGAATCCAGTAAGCACGTGGCTTGTTGGCCTCCCTAGAATGAGATGGACGGATATCGTAACTAGAGATGCAAAAATATTAAATGTGAATGACTGAAAGGGAGGTTGTGCAGTCGGCCATTAACCTGAAGGATCGTGGCACCGTGTATAATAATTATTATTTAACACTGAACGAAAACAAATCAATATTATCATTATTTGAAATAGCATTGATTTACGAATATCTTACCTTATGAATACTTTTCGGTTTCTTTAGACATAACAATTTTTAGAAGTGCAATTCTATAATATTTTGCGACACCTGTCTACCGTCAATAACCTTACGTGCGGGTTGTTCCTTAATCAAATGTTTTTAATATGTTGCACCAAAAATAGTGTTTGTTATTTTTTCATCCTAAAAAAATTCAAAAGCATAGACAATTTGCCGATCTCAATATCAATTAAGTACGGCATGCATAATAAATTAGTTACGTGTGTTCTTTTTTTTTAAATATGCAGACGCAACGATCATTTACGTATTTTTTTCCCGCCTTTATTAAGAGATATCGATAGCGAGGTTCCTCCGGTTAACGATAGCTGATGCTCAAAGAGCAACCCCTTTAATTAATGGATCGCTTTTAGAACTCTGTTTGCTATTAAGTAGATACTAACAAGCCCGGGCCAGAATATAAATCGCTTGCTCAATATCAAATTATGTCATTAGTTATTACTTCGACGGAAAAAAGGAGGACAATTTTTGGCGGACATTTTATTTTTCATCGTCGTAAACCTCTGCAAATGTTTGCCCCCGAACGTTTTCAATCAATTTCGGTGAAATTATTACGAAATGGCTTCACATTTTTCGGTCAGGCTTGTTGATTAAAATGCCTGTTTTGTTGTTAAATTTCTACGTGCCCTATAATGAATATTTATCTTATTTCTTCTTGTATTTATATCATTAAATTATTAACATAAAGAGTACATTTATATAAATACGTTTACGCATTTTATGTCCATTTCACGTGTTTTAATTTAATTGATACGTATATCTTTTGTCGAAATGTATAATAATATGAAGGTTTAAATCGATGATTTAATTTTTAAGGGGGCAATTCGAAAATCTTCTCGTCTAGAGTTTAAATGTAACTATCCTCTGTCTAAAAGTACTCCAGGCATGCCAAAACCTTGGTCCGCGGGCCAAATTTGGCCCAATTGAAGCTTTGTGGCCCTTCTGAGGTATTGGACGTTCTATACATTTCGCATTTTATTATTAGTGAAATACATAAAAACTTTTAGATTTACAAATGAGATTTATAGACCTGTAATTAAATATTGCAATGAAAGCCATGTTCGAAGGTATTAAAATACAAGGAATTAATCAAAAATATATTTTTGAAATTAAGGCAACCGGCAATGTGCATTATAGCTGCATTTGACACCACATATCGCTACGAATCATTTTTCTCAATGTTAAAAAACGTAAAATCGAAATGTCGGAATAGGTTGGCGATGCGTGACCTTCAAAATACCTGTCGACTTAAGAAAAATATCAAACAATAAAAAATAAATGTTAAAATAATAACAAAATATCTTAATTTCAGGTTGTTTATTTATTTTCAATATAAAATATATTTAATAATATTATTTTTTTGTTTTAAAATATTTATCTGTGGCCCACCAAGTGATTTTGACCCCTGGATTCTACTCAATCATAAATTACGTATATGTTACATAGGAGGTATAAGCATTTTAGAAAGGCTTATGGTACAAAAAGTTGAGAAACGCTGATTTAAATGAATTTTATTGTTCATATATGCGGTTATTCCCGGAATAATTTATTTAACTATAGGCGGTCCGCGACTTTCGTACATAATTAGTTCCTGAAATGTGTATGAAAGTCAAACTAGAGGAATTTAACAATTTTAATAAAACGTCAAAAGTAATTTTTATTTTCAATGAGGCCTATTAGCATATAAAGTACATATTATTCATTAGTATTTGATGTTTGCGTTGTAAATTAATCATATCCTTAGACATTCAGCCTGATGCCAAAATTGCTATGACTAATATAAATACTATTGGCAAAATGTTCTATAAATAATACGAATGGTATGAGTGTAATAACTAGAAATAAATCATCAGACTCTTTATTGATTTCACTCCCTCTATCTAAGACTACAGCTGACTCGAAATTTTAATAGTACGGTTTATAAATTAAGAATGCGAACGAATAACAGATGGTGCTGTAGCGGTCGACCGTAAGTTATTTCATTTTTTTCATTCAACCAACTCCGCTTCATTAGGGAATATTCAGCTTGCATCGGACTTAATGGCTGCCGCGTACTCATTTTTTAAATATAGAACGTACCTACCTCAAAAGGGGAATTACGAGTTTTCTAATGGGAGCTGATGACTTTTATATGGAATGTGCTTTTTTCGTGACGAATTAAAAGGAAACGAAAAAGCTTTCATGCTGTGTAGGCAAGTAAGCTTTTTCAAATTACTCTCTTTTTTATTTATGATATGAATACGCGAAAGTTAATTTGAATTTTCAAATGAGGTAATTATTATAAAGACAATTTATATATATATTTTTTATAATTCATAATCACGAATTATTAACCTTTCCTTGCCAGACATAATGTCACAACCCAGAAATCTATAAATCTATAAGCAAAAATAGAACCTTTTTAAAATATATTGAATATTTCTTTGTCATGACTTTGTATTAACAATCATATGAGGGTGTATTTCCAAAGTGCACTTATTCCACTTCAACCAGTTTTTGGCAAATGTCAAAAAACCGTTTACGTTCTCTATATTACATATTTTTTTGTTATCTTCGGTGCAAATTCTATTTTACGCTACAAATATTTGATTTATTTTCGTGGGCCGCCCCAGAATGAGATGGATGGATAATGTAACTAGAGCTGCAAAAATGTTGAGTGTGAATGACCGGAGAGAGATAGTTAGAAACAGCGAAGCTTAAAGCTTACTTGGGCAGTCAGCCACCGATATGAATGGGTATTAGCGCCATATTTAAGTAAATACGTTTATTATTTCGAGTTTTTGATTATATATACGAGTATACACGTCAGTTATATTATTCAAATAAAACCGTATATTTTTTTCGGCATTGTGATTGCTATTAAAATTACAGTTAACTAGACGTAGTGTTTTATTTTTCGTGGCAATTTTATTTTAATTAAGTATAGAAAGCAATGAATAAATATTTTTTTATTATCTCTTCATTGTCATATAAAATTCAATATAATGTGTTCTGACTACAACCTACGAGTATTTAAAGAACAATATTATATAATTTATTGATAATAAATTCTCCAGACTATTTTGTGGTATGTACGCAATATTCACAGCAGTATCTTCCCTTGTCTAAAAATGAACAAGATCGTCCACACACGAACACGACCGAACTCGAGGATCCACTTACCGGGGGTATGTTTATACGTAGCGCAAAGCCTCCGGGAGGCGAGTGTACTGCTTGCCTTTTAAATCTATGTATTTGCATTAAAATAACACGGTCGACTGTCGCGTATTTACATTTTATTTACATGTCCTCCTAAGGCTCTGCCCGTTGTAGAGCAAAGCACGTACGACTGAGACTTGGACGACCAAAATCCTTGACGAGGGATGACGTCACGTTTTTTCAAACATCCCATATTCCTATATAATGCGTCCATTGTTTTCATAATTATTATAAAAACTCCAATCCCATATAATATGACGTTCATCCTATTAATTATTAGTAAAGAATGAAAATATGCATTTTACACTATTTATTCTTATTAACTTGTCCAGGGGTGAGTTTTTTAATTTACGGTAGTACAATAATTATTTAATTAAAAAATATCATTATTAAACTAAAAAATGAATATTAAAGCTTTCAATTTTAAATATTATTCAGTGTATGCAATATTAGTGTTATATTCTGTTTATTTGGTGCATAAATAATATATACGAGTATTTTATTTATTGATGCTTGACGTACATACACGTATATACTTTTTCAAAACGAACTTTAAGCGGACGCATATGCGAGTCCACACTTTTGGACATGTTAATTTGCAATTCATTTATATCTTTATTATTTGTCTTTTGAAAAATTCATCATTTTAGTATATTGTGGTGGGCAATAACTTCATTTACTAAATACTCGAATATATTATCGTAGGTGAGTAAAATAGTCCATCCGACTGACGAGCCGAGGGTCGCGGATTCAAATCCCGTAGCTGGTGAAAATCACACAGGTTTATTCACGTGCATTTTAAACCAGTATAAGCACGAAATTTGTTGAGCTAATAACTGACAAATATTACTCGTGAAAAAATCTGTTTAGGCAATCTTCACACATTAAAAATCCATACGCTCCATTCAGAAGCAGATATAGTTTCAAAAAAATATCATACTTTTGACTTATAAAAGTCTATTCGATTAAATTTTGTATTACGAAATGTGTGATAAAATTTAATCATGAATATCGCTAAATTAATATCGGTTGCGTCATTATTTACTCTAGTACCCATGTGACCGCTAGACCTCGATAGAAGAGATGGGCAGATAGCATCAACTCTAATAGTCACTCGACCGCTAGAGTGCCACAGATAAGATAGGCAGATAACATCATGAGCGGTGCATAATTGCCACGCTTTTTGAGGGTTGATGTGCAGCCAACCATCGACCAACATGAATCATAACACCATATCGTCATCATTTACGATTGTTTATCGGTGCCAATTCAATGTGTTATATTGTCATAGACTTCACAGTTTTATATTTAGTTCTTCGGTAAAGTGTAATAAAAGCTCAATTATATTTTTAAGTATGTGGACTTTTAGTTACTTAATAGATTGATTCAATTTCTAATCTTTACTTGGTAGGGATACATGATATTAAAATATTTGATTTGCTTAATTTTACTTCAAAGAAACGTTTTTAAAAGCTTTTCATTCCTCTCGAACTTTTTCATGGCAACTGTATGCTAAAGCTTATAGTTTGACTAACTGCAACGATATTATATTTCACGTGCAAAAATCCAATCGCGTTGACAAACTACTAACCGCTAGCACTTAGTCTGTACAAAAGCACTTGTATCTTGCGCGAAGCAGGGCGGCTTTTCAGCTCCGTTGTTTACTATAATACCGTACGCCCGAAAGCCTCCGCCAGAC